>LWUH01001075.1:0-10945 GCA_001679825.1 Armillaria fuscipes
ATCCCATACCTTTTATCCTCGAGGCCATCACATTTTCGACGCCGTCAAAGACATTCATCTGCGCTGTGGCGATCAGTGGCGATTTCTTCGAACACAGTCATCGTACTCACCAGAGTGTAGGTCTAGTCCCGAATTTCGGACACTGGGACCTCCCAATACTCTGTGTCGTACGGGGAGCTCATATTGGGAGCTAGGGATGTAGGTGTTTGTTACTTTGTGGCCATGTGCTAGAAAAATCCCGCCACGTACTGTTGAGAGGGATGGGTTGATCACTCTTCGATCCATTGTTGATGCGGTGGCTCGGTTCCTGGAAATTTCCTGGTGAAAGAGCGGAGCCAGTGGTATATAGGTAACATTTCCTACACCAAAGAGGTCGATCTGCGGTGTGGCTGTCAGTGACAGTCCCTTCAAACACACAATTGTACTCACTAAGCTGTTGGTACAGTCCTTTATCTCGGACATCTGTACCTCCCAGTCCTCTGTGTTGTGTGGCGAGTTCATATTGGAAGCTAGCAGGTGGGTGTTCGTTCCTTTGTAGCTGGTACTAATTGTAAATCATGAACCCTGAAGTACCTCAGCCATTGTTGTCTTTTCGGACGTATGGAAAACGTATTGTTCTTCGTCATATCATCTCAAGCGACCCTAGTGTGCAAGGGCGAAAGCGCATCAACCAATAGAATGCCCCATACATTGCAATCTCTCGTTCATCACTATGGGGCAAGCGCGTAGGAAGTAAATGGCTTCGCTGTGACATCTAGATCTACCTCTGCCCTGCCGGTGCAAAATACATGTTCATGGATGTCCACTGTTCCGGCGGTCCATCGAATGAAAGATGCAAGTTAAGTTGACTCCGTTTTCGTTGAGGTCCTTCTGACCTACCATCGTCTAGGGTATTGCGTATTTGATATTTATTCAGGACAGTGTCATTGCATGTATAAGGACATATAGCGTGTTTTGACTCTGGTCTAACATTGCCTAGGTGGCCGTTATACATGATGAGCAAACAATGCACCACCTTGTCTCGTAGAACAAGTATGGATCAATTTCATCTAGGAAGCCAATAGATGGGTGTTCATTACTTTGTGGCTAGGGGTATTTACAAACCTTTAACTGTGAAGTATACCAGCCTTTGTTTTCTCCTCAGACGTATGGCAACGGCAACACGAGTACTCTCTTCTTCGTCCTATACCGATTTATAAGATTAAGCGTACTCATTTCAGGGTCGATCGTTACTTGCAGATGCACGATGAAGTCTCGCCTCGCTCTTCGATCGACCCGTCACAGAGATCTTCGACAATTCTTGTACCTTTTTTCAAAACAGCACGATTTCTTCACGAGCCGGTCTTCTCTTTTGTTGCTTTTCCTAGATGAAACGGTCGAATGTAATCCCCGCTACTCTCGTCTCGTCTCGAAGCTGCCCCTTTGCATTCTATCAATTACGTCTACGGCGCGAGGCAGAAAGTACAGCCGCTAATGAAACACTTCGTTAATACGATGCTCTGGGTATCGCACATTTCTAGACAAATTATCCTTTGTACGAGCACATTGGATGAGAATTGACTGTGATTAAACATTGCCTAGTACCATTACCCCATAAGAACGGAGATCGTACGATGAGTCGTTCGAGTCGCAGAACCTCTTCTTCATCTCCTCGTCTGCCTGCAGTTCTCATAGACATCTATTGCCCGCGCGTGAGAGGTCTTATTTCTCGGCAGAGAACGAGAGTGTATGTAGACCTTGTCTACGAAAGAGTTGTCCTCTGATTCTTCTGTAGAGCCGCCACTGTTGTTTTCGAAGGTGGTACCATCTAGAACATCAAAGATGCTCTAAGTGACTGTTGCCCGATGGTGGACGAGAACCAAGGGCCCACTCCGAGAACGCCGCGCGCGCTGAGATTTACTACCTGGAGTAATTTTTTGACTCGGTCGTGCGTTACGAAATGATTGCTTAGTGCGAACCTAATTGGGTTTCTCATATCACTCTCAGAACATTCGGACAGGTCTAGGGGAACGGGGTGAGGATTTCATTTTGTCTGGATCTAACTCTGTCATACAAGTGACGTTCCAGTCGCCAAAAACAGTACAGTAGCACTATAGTGGTATCGACCGAGTCTTTCTAAGTAAATGGTACACCCTCGAGAGGAAGAGTAGGATTAACAAATACACAATGTTGCAATAAGTGGCAAGAAAGCGAAGCAATTAGGAGAGCAACGAGCAATGATGGATAGGTGTATGATCTACAAATCTATGACAGTGGGAATAGGTGCGGCAGTGGATTCTGCCGGTAACCGTGAGCGCAAGTTTCTAGCATAGGAGCGGGCTACACTCACCACGAATGACATCAGCCAAAGCTTTTAGTCAATGAACTTTGTCATTGAAAAGGGCATCCCGGAGCATGTGCGCCTCGCCAACCACAATGACAGCATTGAGGCAGAGATTCGGCGCGGTTAATTGGCACCGCAAAGCCAGTTTCAAGTATCGTCCCGTAAAGCCGCGGTGATGAGGAGACGAGCGCTGGCGAGGATTGGTACGCTGAGGACGAGCACATTTTTTGACAAGGTCGATCGGAGCTGTATAGTACAGCAACAACAATACTCACTTCCTTTATATACCCCGAACGATGGGAGATACCGGAGACGCCTAGCCTCAAACCTGTACTATTTCCACGCTTGAAATTCACATTCAAGGATGAAAACGGGACAGACAAGTCATAAAAAAGAAAAAGAACGAGTTTGTTACTTAGCAGCCATCGACACTTCCACCCTATAAGCGAGTAGACCTCCACCTCGACTCGGAATCCAGGCGAGACAATTGAACGCCGGATCCTCGGTGGGTCCGACACGGTGCCTAGACTTTTAATCCCCGGGGACCTACAATAGTCAGCTGTAGTCCAGACTGTGAGCTCTTTCGGCAGTGGAGTTAGGTGACGCCACAGAAGTTATGTTGTGACCCAAAAAAAAATCAATTTAAAGATGTGTCGCTAGTCCAGGGTCAAGCTGATTGCAGCCGATGTTAGCGACTCCTTAGAAGTAGTGCCAGAGTAGTACCAGTCCTTGTCAAAATAATAAGAAAATCGTACCACCTGACGGCAAGGACTGCTCAGTAACAATGCGAAATATAGATTCTGATGTCGGCGGCAATATAGTAGCCGAGATTCGCGTCCAGGCTGTCTCCGCAGAGCCAGGTATCGTTTCTGTGAACGCTAAGAGTGAGGTCGAGACCTTGACGTATACGAAGAGCTGCGTGGATCATCAGTGGCCCATTGGTGGGAGACGGCTTTTGTGGGTGGGGCAATATCAGCATGATCCATCATAGTTCGAAATCTGCGAGCACGTCGGAGGATAGCAGCTAAGGAATACAGTTGTTGCGTGGGACAGGATCGCCTGACTTGCATCTGATATTGAAAGAACATTAATACGGGTCATCTTTCAAGTCGATATGACCCTCGGTCGTTCACCCGAGAGAAGTTTGAATGGACAAAACCGGAAAAGGGAAGGTATGACTGCATAGCAATGACTGGCCGGTAACGACTTTGAGTCCTGACCTGTCCATGCCGAGCCAGTCAACGTGTGCCCGCTTCCAGGTATTCTTGTTGGAACCAGAAGGCCAATATAAAGGCACGTGGACACTTCCAGGTTGATTTTACATATACCTACATTCCTCGGATCGAAATATGGGCGCTTTCCCAAGGATGGCCCGTTGAAAATTCATGACCACAATCAGGCCATGGGCTATATTGATTAAAGTTTTCGTAAAACACGTCCTACGAAGCAAGAGTATCAATAAAGACGATTGAATGGGATTATGAATACCGTCACCGCAAAGTTTTGCCCAACGATGGCAATCGGATATGGTAAGGGACTTGAATGTCCAAAACCCCCAGCATGGACTCGTTATTCTTTTCCTGCTTAAAGGAGATTAATCAGGTCAAGAATCGGATGAGCGTAGGAAGTCAATCATTGTAGATAGAAACAGCAGCGAAGTCGGTCGTAGAGACAGTCGTGGAACCAACACCCTCGGTCCGAGTATCCTGCCTGACCCTGATAATTAGGTTGTTTGGACCAATTATTGAGGGTCGGTCGTCGCCGAGGACCCTGATCAACTATGTTGATTTTCGTTACGTACCCCTCAACCTCTATTCCCATCATCAAGAGTATCCACATGCAGCTACAATTCTTTCCCACCTTAGAAGCGTGCGTGGAAAATACCGCAGCTCAGTTCTACCACATGTCGATATCCACTGGCGGCTGCTGATGAACTTCGAATGTTAGCCATGTCGATGACGCCTCGTTCTGTTTTGGGGGTTGAAGTACTTAAGGGCCCTGTTTACTTGAATGTCTAGCCTTCTAAGTTCACGAATGAAACTTGATAGTTCGTCCTAGTCAAATTTTAGTGGGTAGAAGTCAGAGAAAGTCAAGTGCGGCCGCGTACTGGCAAATACTGGCATTCAGACTTGGTTTGTCCCTACCAAACCAGTACGGGTGCCCCCCAAATTGCATCCTTGTTGGAATAGACAGTTTGGCGTCAAGATATCTGACGAATCCCTGATTGATATTATGACATGACACCTTGGCAGGACACACCGAGTCTTCCGGGAGATCGCGCTGGAAGTCTTTGGAGGACGAAGATAGACATCTTGTCTTGTCAAAGATTACCGGTGTCTTGCACTGTAATAACATATCAAGGTTAATTTTGAAATAGCGAAGAATTGAGGCATGCCAGTGGCCCTAAAGCTCAATTTGTCGTTTATTTCATAGACTAGAAGCTTTACATGTTCTCCACGTACCGGTATTCTCTCAGTCACATTGCGGTAGAGTTGCTGGATCTTGAAGCGTTCGGCCAGGACTCATCAGTGCATCGAGCGATGAAAGTTAAAACTTGAAGGCGTGGCAATCCGTCGGCCCGATATCCGCCAATCATGGAGATCGGTTGTCGCCGAGGAGTCCCTTATCCATCATTTTTAATGTTGACTGTTGTTACACATCATCTAGGCCGTTCCTATACAGCTAGCGTTTGACTTGTTTCTTCATTTTTGAAGTACATGCGGATAGCATTGCAACTCAGTTCTGCATTTTTTTCAATTCTGTCACCCCCAAAGATTAGTCATGTCAACGACGTCTCGTTCTCTTCGCGACTGGCGGGACCTGTTCACTCGGATGTGTAGTTCCAGTATCACCACTGGTATCCATTCAGTCACCTTCCAGCCTACTCCTGGAACCACAAATGAAGATCGGTTCGTCGTGAAAGAATGGCTTATAGAAGGCCGGACCTGGAAGTTCCTGGCCATTTTCGACGGTGTGTTTTTTCGCGCCACGTTCTTGATATGAAAAGAATTGACTATTATAATTTCAAGGACATGGAGGTGAATATACTGCTGAGTATGGCGCTGCAAATCTTCCAGATAGAATAGAGCAAGAATTGCGTACAGCGCTCCCAGAATGTCAAGACCTGTCTCGAAAAACTCTCGGATCTCGGATAAATAAGCTCTTGTTTTGGACAATATATCACTTCGACAAGGAAATTGGCGATGCTGTAAAAATATCTGCCCTGACCCGTCGTTGCTCAATGATGACGAGGCTCAGGCGCTTGTTGACGCCAACAAGGATATCTTCCAACGGGCATTCTCTGGTACAACTCTGTCGCTTGCTCTATTGGACGAGGAACGAAATAATCTGTGGGTGGCTGGACTAGGGGACTCGACTGTTGGTGTGTAGTTTCTCGCCATCATACAAACCCGCATTCAATTGCCACTCAGCGCTCGCTTTTGAGGATGAAAATGGTGTAGGAGATGGCGAAAGACTTCTTACGCTTCACAGTACCAGTACGCCAAAGGAATACTGTCGCATCGTCATGCTCCACCCCACAGCGGAAAAGCATACTATCATGAAAGATGGTAGGCTGCTAGGTACTATGCTTCCCACCCGAGGTATGTCACAAGCCATGAATCTCTTGTCTCTAACATTCATATTTACATAGGTCTAGGCGACCATCCCCTCAAATTAGAATCTATCTTTTCGACTAAGCTTTTCTTCAAGTTGCCAACTGAAACAAGACCCCAGCGCTATCTCGACGACACACAACATTACAGCAAAACGCCACCGTATGTTATGAACGCTGTCGATGCACGCTTTATCGACCTTACTCCACTTCGGCATCGTAAACCCACTCTGGTGCTATTCACTGACGGTGTTGATACCATCGTATATGGCGAAACAGATGTTGATATGGATCCGGACGGACAGGTTCGGTTTGATCCCGCTGTCGTCGCCGGGAAACTCTTAGGCAGCCACATCGACGACTCTTATGCCCAGAAGACACTTGAGCACAGTGTCGAGGTTAAATGGACAGGGGACAACGGAAATCGTGCCACGGAACTACTGGGAAATTTGGTGGCGGGAACTTCGACGGAAACGTTTGCCAAGTTTCTCGGGCCTGTGGAGCAGGGAAATTGGGACGAGAAGCTGTATTTTGATGACACAACGGTTCTTCTTTATGACCTCACACTACGGCCCTGAAGGCCGCACATAACTATGTCCTTACTGCATTCGTAATTGTTGTGCCAAGTTTGATTTCTATGTTCTTGGTTCCTGACATGAGTTGCCTTTCGATCGATGAGATACTGGAACTAGGTTAAAAGGGCCGAATGAATCCCATTATCTTCAACTAATTGCGGCTGAGTTCCTAAGTCGCAAATAAGGAAACCGCTTCATCTATCACCACACCCTAAGTTGCACTGACCATGTGTTCTAAGCAGCTCCAATTCAACTTCGATCGAATTTGGCTATATCGTCAGTGCTGATACGTGAACGCAAAGGGAGATCATGCGGAAATATATTATACCATATTGTAAAAATGATATGCCTGCCCAAGTCTAGCACACCAGATGACTTCGTGAAAGCATTATCTACCTGGTTCTGACACACAAAGTTTGAAGGAGAAACTTTGAAATTGCGACGAAATCTGGGTACTTATCTGCGATAACGACTCGCAAAGTTGAATTCCGTGTGCGTAGTGACGATCCCCCGTAGGCCAATCCACCTTCACCACGCGTCAGTGTCACATGGAGATATTAATATATAGAAATTTCACAGGAACTATGTGAAAGGCACGAGTCAGACACGTAGAAATCGTATCTTATCCCATCTGTTCCTGCGGGAACGCCATACTCATTTTCAAGCCGCCAAATTATAAAATCCTAATCCTCTCTGACTCGTAATTGGCCCCCAAGCGGAGCTCGCGACAGCAACTTGAAAACAAAGTCGAGCAATCCAGACCGTCGTAGCATTTGAAGACACAGATCAATCTTCTGCAGCACATAACGAGTCGCATTGAAATCAATGATTGCGTCCTTGAGTTCCGCGGAGGTCCCAAGAAAAGGTTAAAATGCGATTTGCACGGAGAACTAGAAATATGTTCTTTAAGAGAACTTTAACCGTTTCTAAGGTACACTACTACATTTTGGTAAGATTCTAATCACAGCTGAGCCAGTTTCGAACCGGCGATCAATAGCGAAGTGATATAGAAACGGGCGGAATAGAATTACCCGGCAATGTTTATGAATTACTAACGCAGCTCATCTTTAATGGGTAATCTGACCTGAAGGTACGAGAAAACTCCCACGGAAGAGAACAAAGGGAAGACGGGAGCTACCCTGGGCTACCGGGAATGTCGAAGATCATATCTTGCAGCACATGGACGGAAGGAGACAAACCAGTGTCTGATCCGCACGACATATGGGCGCAAGCATGTAACAACTTGAGTCCACAAACTAACCTAGCATCGCCACCCTCATTTGGTATAAATTCTCCACGATGTGAGGAATTTACGGCAACCGCCACTACCTGACCCTACCTGAAGCCGCCACCCCATGTCCAGCAAACGCTCTGACTCTGGTTCTACTTCGTCGAGTTCGCGCTCTTCTGCCTCGACGGCTCCGACCACACCTGAATCGACTGTGTCATCGTTTGCTTCCGATATATCGGGATTGTCATTAGTCTATGAATTCCCTAGCCCTCCTTCCGACATCCCACAGCCGAGGCCGCTTCCCAAGACTAAGTCGTTTCCAAGTACTCCTCCAAAACGTTCTGGGCAGCTCAAGAAGCCTAACAGAACTTGAATGTGGGTAGATTTCATCGTCTTCCTAACAGCTGAGCATGACTTGAGTCTCGCCAGTAGGTTTTTATCCTCGAGATACGCTGTCAAGTCATCGATAAGCGTAGAGTGATTTCTTTGAACGACTATGAGGTGGCGAAGTGATTGAGCACCTACTTACCTTACGCATCTGTTCTGACGTTTCTGTATTAACGCTACTCAATTCTGGCTCTCCTGACTGACGAATGGTTCGCTGATTTGATGGTCTCCATTTGAGTCGTAGTGGCTCAACGCCTACCGAAGATATGAGTGGTGACTGAGGGACAAGCTTGAGACCTATAGTTTGTAATTAAGACCAAGGTGGCCCTGCCGACATGAAATCATCAACTCACTTTCTAGTAAGCACCGGTTAATGTTCGGTTAAAGGAGTCAGCGTTTTCAATTTGCGCCGCTCCACAATGAGGCTGTCTAGCGCCGACCACGAGGATTACCTAAGACTAGAGTATCAAGCAGACGCAAGGCCGCCGGCCGGAAGGACGTTTATTGTGACGGGTGTCCCATTATCACCCTTTAGTTCCTTGATTAAGAAGGGATTGATGACCTAGATGGCCTCGAGGAATCGGAGTAGACAGAATGTTCAAGGCAAGGTAACGAGAATGACATTTGTCAGCGTACAATTTTTCGTGGCGTTTCCTATCGACCGAGGGACCAGAGCCAAAACACAGGACCAGTAGTCTGAGGAGGCAATTCACGGAGTTATACCAGAGTCGCACAGATTCTATTGTGCGGATTCCGCTCGCAGTCCTGGAAGACAAGCACCTATCATTCTCTTGTACGCCACCACCTCCAGTGCAGCGCCGGCCACGGGCGGCGTCTCGTAATTATTCTAGTAGAATGATTACAAAAGGCCACGAAATAGAGATATCTCTTGGATGGCGTTTGCCGGTATGTATTTGATGCTTCCAGTCCCGATGCATAGTAGTTGGAAAATATCTTGTCTGTGTGAGAATCTACTCGTGGTCAAAACATATTACATTTGCATACCTACAGCGTATGCGCCTCAAGCCAGTCCCACAGCTTCTTCGCAACAGCGGGGTCATCAGTGCATGGATTTGGGCGTCCAATTCTCGCCCACGGTACCAGGAACTAGTTGAACTCGAGGTCAATACACGCCTTAGATCACAGTGTTAACATGTACCTTGCCACTATACGCCGCCGCTTCTGGTGTGGTCCCTGCCCATAGCTGCGTTAAGGCCCCGTATGTCGTTGAGTATAAAATGTATGGCTGGGATGCGTGAGTCAGCTTGTGTATGCTCTCAGGTAAGGCAGCGTCGTACGCTCAGATATTGGAAAATCGGAGGCTTGTGTCGAAGGAGTTCGCTATTAATGTTCCCTTATGCATTCGTCAACGTATAGCATGTCGAGATCCATGAGTATCTTTACCAGGGTTCAACGATATCGAGACGATCCCCTCGTCGCCATATCGCCTTGCGAGTTCGTTTGAGAATAAGACGTTAGCCTGAAACAAGATTATATTTCATTTGTACAAGTATAAAGGGAGAAGAATACAGACAAATTTGCTCTGGGAGTACAAAGCCTCGATGGATGAGCCTCGCCGTTTCGGCCCGTCAACCAATGTGTCCCAATCAATGCGATGGGTAAGATAACTTGTCCCGGACGAGGTGTTAATGATGCGAGATTTCTTCTCGGGGAGAGAATTGGCTCCGGCTTTGAGACACCCAAGAAGGAGGTGTGTTAGGAGAAAGTGGCCTAGTGGGAGGTAAGGGTTTGTTAGGGGCAAAGTACTTGAAGGCTGTACCCATGACGTTCGTAGCAAATTGGAGGTCGTAACCGTCCACATTGATTTGGTGCAGAGGGGGCCACATCACACCACTGAGGAAGAGATCATGAAAAGACGTTCTCAGCGCAGGAAAAAACTATACGCGTTATTGAAAAGAACGTGCAGTTCGGTTTCCTTGCTATATAAAAGTGAATCAGAGATAGGAGTCAGTGATTGGTAACGAACCTCGTGAAATCTGCAGCAGCTTCTCTTACGCTCTCAAGACTTGCAAGATCCAATTTGAGAAAGATTGCTTCTTTTCCTGTGTCTTGTAACAGCTCGCGTATCGTATTACGCGCCTTCACTTCGTCTCTGGCTGCCATGTATACCTTTGCATTGCGCCGGAGAAGAGCCCTTACAGTTTCTCTACCAATTCCCGTATTTCCACCTAAAATGGGAGTGTCATTCATCCAGCTGCTCATAAAAATACTGATTACTTACCAGTAACGATAATAATGTGCCCAGAGAGATCAGGGATGTCATCCCCTGACCATTTTGGAGAAGGAGGGTACGCCTGAGAGAGGAGACGACAAAAATTGACTACATAGAGCCAACATAAGGATCCGAACGACATGTTAGTGCTCGTTATCATCGAAGTTGGGGGAGAAGTCAGCTTAGAGCATTTGCAATGATTTGGAAATTGTTATCTATAAAATTAGATATTGTAAGCTCCTGATAGGGCGTGTCACCGTCGCCCATGTTAGACCGTCCATCGTAGTCTATTAATATAGGCGAACATGAATGGCTTTGGTCATCGCGAGTTCTGTCGACGGCGTCAGGAAGCAATATCGCTGTGAGTCACTCAACCATGTTGAACACTCATGAATGGCATGCAGATTCGCAGATAGGAAACGGTGAGAATATAAGAAGCATGAAGATAGCAGAGTTATGTTTTGCCGATATTTCCCTGATGCTTCATTTCTCGCTAATCCAGTTTGAAAGCACGATGAATCACTGACATGACACTGGCGTGTGGTACTTCAGTGAAAATGCACTGTAGCAGGAGGTAACGGGA
>LWUH01001076.1:0-10969 GCA_001679825.1 Armillaria fuscipes
TTCATGCTCCCGCTGGAATTGGTTTTTAACCATGCAAGTGAGAATGGGTAGGAGTCTGTTTATACCCCTATATATTCATAGTGCAGACGAACAACAAGACCAAATAACGCGTTCACTGCCAACTTGAACTTACTCTTTCGTGGCCCATATCCAACTTCAGGTTTCTGATATCATGAATACTTTCAAGTGGTCCAGTGTGCATAGTAACTCGGTAACAAATACTTTGCTTTGACTGACGTTCTCATTAGCACCTGGACGCCGTAGTGGCAACCAAAAATTGTCCCTGGTTCCAAACGAGATATACTTGGAGATATTCAACTACTTTGCGCCTTCAGACGAGATAACGGAAGTGCAATGCAACACCATATTCTCCAGGCTTATCTTCGTATGCCAGTTTTTCTGCTCTGTTGCCTTGCCTCGGCTTTACAGATCAGTGATATTTCAGACGTAAATGCGATAGCAGGAGGGGACAAGAGGAACTGGTTTCATTCCTCAAGTTCTGCCTCGAGATTAACAAAGGCTCACCTTGGGCTTGCGATTTGACATGCTATGTCACAGACTGCTCCTTTAAAGACTGGATACCGAACTCACCTTCTTACCGGCCTCTATACATGACATTTCTCATGGTCTATTGCAAAGCGATAGTCAAGATGGGAGAAATCCAATCCGTTACTCTTGACTCTGTGATGATATCCCATCACCTTATCAAATCGATCGCGAAACTGAAGAAATTAAAGCGTCTTGTTATCACAGGATGCGAGCTGGACAAAGATTTTACAGATGTGGACATTTCCACATTGTCCTCCCTTCCAATAGAAGAGTTTTCTCTAGTCTTTGGTACGTGGCGTGTTCCTATAGATACTTCTGCTTATAGCAGTATATGCATAGTGCCTGAGCCGTCTACGAGATCCTCAGTGCTCCTTCAGTGTATTCCTACCACATCAACTGTCGTATTGAATGCTCACACATGGGACGACAGTTCCATGTCTTCCGTAATGAACTCGCAACTGACGCAACTCACACTGGGAACCGTATTCTACAGGACCGATCTTCCTCAGCTCGCCCATGTTCTGAACCATCTCCCATCGTTGACCCATCTGACTATTTCCTCCTTAATCTTAGTAAGTACGCACCACCCCACCGCCGATCCCGCGTTTCCATTGGCATCCTCTTCGTTGCCTCATCTCCGTGTTCTGGCTTGTCCCTCATTACTGGCTATCTTATTTCCTAAACGAGGACTGGTTGAGCTCGACATAACAAGTCATAGAAATCAGGTTGCTGTACACTCAAGACAAGTCGAGTTCAACGCCAATGAACACTCCATAAAGACCCTGGCACAAACTACGGCAACGATCCATACTTTGTCGATATGTAGCGATATGGTGTCGCACGGCGATAGTATCGTCCAGAACTTTCCTCATTTGAGAAAGTTGCATGTCATCTTCGGGAAGAGCCTATCCCCAGAGGTGATTGTGGGGGAGGGACTGACGAGAGTTCTCCAGGTGAGGAACCTGTTCGTGCTGCTTCATGTTCTTGCCTCATCGGTTATCATCAGAATGTATCTACAGGCTTTCGCACTGAGGACCAAGGATTCCTCCCCATCCACGAACTAGAAATAAACTTTCCTCTGATGAGTCCTTGGATAGTGGATCTGCAGGCACAGCGCAAGGCTATCGGCACATATATTGAAACGACCTTTTGCGAGGTCACTCGGGTTGACCTCGGCGCAGGGGTCCAGTGGCACCGGAACAACATTTGGAGTGACTGGCAGGCTTATGTACAGCCAGCCAAGATTAAGGGGAAGCTTCTCCACGCTCTGGAGTGGTTCTCAGATAGTATCGTTGATTACAAGAGATGCTTTGCAAAAGCGGGCTTGCTTGATAAAGATTAGGCAGAGATGGAACTCTTCAAACATCATGCCAAGTATGACTGTAATGTATTATATGCTATTTCATCCCAGCATTAATTGTTCCAAGCAATCTACATTATCATACACCAATAATGGCTTCGTGACTTTGTCAAAGACTACCAATAGCTGACGGCACGCATGCTATGGTCTCGAGTTTCCTTTGGTGGGCGTGTAGATACTCTGGCTCAAGTTTTTGCCCGCTCACCGGGTTCACCAGAAGACGTGTTCTCGCTGCTGGCTTCTTTCATAATCCAATGACCTCTTCTCATAATTACGCTCAACAAGACTTTTGACTCTTAGCTGAGTTTGAGATTTTCGACGAGATGGTTGATCTTTCATAGAAAACCAAAGTTGGGACTATGGAAGACTTGCCCTAACTTGTGCAGTCCTGAGAGGAATCAATTGTTTGAAATAAACAGAGATGTAGGTTGAAAGACCCAAAACGGGGTCGTTCAGAACCTGATACTACCAGACTTCTGTGTATGTCGACTTCTCCTGCTCCATCGCATTGATGAAAAAAATAGAACAGTGTTTCGTCAATGATGACAATGTTGTGTCCAGCATGTGTACGACGGCTAGGAGAGAGACCTACAGCTTTAAAGATTATGGATATGTTTGATATGCGACTCAGTCACCTGGTATTTACTCGCGTTAATTTCTCCGTGCCAGTTGAGGCTTTGCATATCCATGGCCCTAGGTTTCCTCGCCGTCACACAGCTGGGAATCCTGAGTCTGACACAACATAATCATGGGCAACTGGATTACTCACGCGCCCTTTTCTTTCGCCGTATTCCCGCGACCATCGAGAGTGCTAGTCTCCACTCTCCATAAAGATTGAAGTGCAAGAAGATCCTCGGTGGGCGTCGAAATAACAATTAAAACTCACAGACTTCTGAAGAACTTGATTGAGTACTCGAGGTTGTCTTTAGAGAATCACAAAATTGTTCTCGTCATTCATGAAGAATTAGTGTATTCGCGACGAGGACTAGAACGAACATGATTCCAAGCCGACTGAAGAACAGTTTCCGAAAGTTCGTTAGCCCATCCCAGTGCCCACTGTTCCAAGTAACCTATACAATCATACACCAATGATAGCTTCGACTAAACCAGGAACATTATCAAAAAAGTCCAGCACTTAAAAGTCAAACTCGGTCAGTATCAATCAGCGAGATAACCGACGAAAACATACTTATAATTCCAAATCTCGATCCTTTCCTTTCCTGCAACCAAGGAAGCAGTTTCTGGTTCACCCCGTCAATATCCGTCCCATTACCCAGGGCCATAATCTGGCGCTTTGTGAGGTCGTGGGACGACACGATTTCAGACGAACACTCACGCGGGGCGTTTCCGGAGGCGAGTCGGAATTGTGTTCGGCACTAGCGAAACTGATGTACAATTGATCTGGATGATTGTCGATGGCATCCTGGATATGCGCCGTCGTTGCATTGAACTTCCACTGGATGTTCTCGGCGGCCCCAGCCCCGCTCTCCTGCCCTATTTCGTAGTAATCCTACTCCCACAGCTCATTAATGACATATCTCAAATGTAAACTGCCAAACCGCGCTCACCTCGATGTACGCGATCTGGTTCTTGGCCTGATTGTACACAACGGAGATATTAGCACTGTTGTCAGTCCATTGGGTTGCGTCGAGGTAGATCCCGATCCTTTTGGTGTCGTACTCTGGGAGGAGATCGTAGCTGAACCGTTGGAGGAGCGTCAGTTTACCCCGGGCATCGCCGAGGGTGCCGAGCTACGATAGTTAGAAAATCGAGTGTGAGTAAACGAGCGTAACTCACCGTCCCATTTGTTTGGACCCAATATTCTGTAGCCGGACTACTGTCGAATAAATCGTACAGGTGTTTGTAGAATTTAGTATCATTAGGTGTACCCGTACCGCTCTCGTGATTGACGGAGATGAGGAGTGCTTCAGTGGGGTGCTTGTCAAGCCAGCTGTAGAAGCCAAAAAATACATCCTCGACCGTAGTCGTAGGGTTCAGCATAGCCTCTGCTAAATGTCGATGATCACCTGGCGCCAGACATGAAGGTGAGATCCTTACAGTGATGGAATCCAATAGTGTCCTACTCGTACTTAGTATCAGAGATCAAAGCGCGGAAATGACAGACGTGCGTTTCCAGGATTGTAAGCAACTCGCAAGTCAAACGCCCGGACACCACTATTGAGCATCTGAAACAGTGAATGCTCTTGACACTGGTAGTATTTGGCTGCTGCAATCCTAACAGGCTGGATATTAGTGTTTGCAAAACTAATACGAGCCACTTACTCTCCAGTATAGCGAATCAACTCATCCTGCGTAGCCTGCGTGTAGTTCCCTACGACTCAATCAGCCCCATATGATCTCTGACATCACCAAGAGACCTGCAAGTCGCCGCATCGTGCGTCCCGGGAATGCTCATATGCACGATCCTTGTTTCGTCCGGGTACTGGGCCATCCAGTCACATGCAGAACTGGACTGAGAACACCCCTCGTCGTATCCTGAAAGACATCCATAGGAGGTCAACAGTCTTTTCGCGTAAAGCGACGTGGAGACACACCTAGAATGGGAGCCCCCCGCTTCAGTATCTCCACAAGCGCACTCTGCGCGAGAACAGACTGGTCTGCAATACCTCCCCTAGGCGAAACGTGACTGCCAAATGTGCCGAGGCTCAACGCAACCGCTGCGAAGATGAACACTGGCAGAGACATCGTGGATGTTGAGGTTGAGGTTCAAGGAAAATTCGGATCGACTCAGTTACATCTAGTGTGCACGTTGCGTTGTGTACGGAACTGATCTGCCTCGAGGGAATTGAGCACACGTTTTGATGATGTCGGTTGGTGGAAAACACAAAGCCAGACAATTCGGACTACTGCACCGTGTTTGAAACGGAGGTTGTTAATACATAGGAGTATAAATATCTCAGCCAAGCGCGTTATTTGGTCTTGTTGTCCCTCCTCACTATCATCACGGTTCCGGTGCATAGCCACCTTATCCCTTCTTTTGCTTCTCCTCACTCGATGAAATTCATTTATTGCTTGGCAGCTGCCACTACCCCAGATTCTATGCTTCCCTTTTTTCAGGATGTACCATTTGAATACAGCGCTCGATCCAGAGCCCCCGGCATTTCCAGCTGCTGAAACAGACCAAACTGTGTTTCTCTGTATCTGAGCTGAACGATGTTCGACAACAGGATCCTCGTTTAGGTCTAGGTAACATTTAACGTCATTACAAGTATGTAATGGTTGTTTACTTTCCTCTGCTTTACTTAGATGTCCTAGTTCCCGTCTCCTTTGTGTGGACCGTCCTCCATCGACATGGTCGCAGCGGCATCCCTCCTGGCGCCGGTGTCTACTGTTTTGGCTAATATCTCTCAGACAAATCTGAGATGAGGGCCGGACTTGAGATCGCTGTCGCGTTATCAGTGGTTCGAAGGTCACCACTCTCGCACGTTCGCTACCGCAACCGTTTCATTTAAGATCCGAAAGGAGTTTCCATCTCCTTTGGTCGCATAATATCCGTCAACGTGGTTTTGTTGTTCGATTAGACGTCTGGTACGATATCGGACTCGAACGTGCGGTCCTGCTGATATCAGGCTGATGCCCGAGGCCTTTTAGGGACGCAGACTTCCAACCATAGATAACCCTTCCCCACATCACATCTCTGTCATGGCCTCGACGGTGGGGGCGCCGCCTCTGATGGATACTGTGCCAGCCATGCAGTACGCCGTCGTGGCCGAGTCCTTCATCGCCCTTGTCTGCGTGTATCACTTGCTTGCACCCCGTTTTACGACCTCTAAACAGCTATCGTGGATTATGACGACCATCGTTAGCTGTATCATGACCCTCACCAGTCTCCCCTTTCTCTGGAACTATCTCACGAATCACGGTGGGAAAGACGTCGCACGTATGCCGTCTCTTGCGGTCCCAGCGAATAGATTTTTCCAGGCGTACCTAGTGTGGCGCGTAGCAATCTTCTAGTTGTTAATCAACCGTATTAACACGATCTGCAGTGATCTGATGACCGGAACAATATATTATCGGACCCAGATATCTATCGTGACTGGCTGGTTCCACCACATGTTGTATATTATGATCGTAGAGATTGCCATCCGGCAATCGTTAGCTCATGTGTTTTGTCTCTGCTGTATTATGGAGGTACAGCATTTTCTCTCTAAGTGATCTGTGCACGTCGTGACACCTTCCTTTAGTTCCCCACCTTCATTTTAGGACTGGGGTCCTTATACCCATCCTTGCGATCCAACATCCTCTTTGCTGTATCATTTTTCGCCACCCGTATCCTATTCCACATAATGCTATGCATCTCTTATTATCTTCCCAACAACCGCCTTTACGCCACCAACGGTTCTTACATTCCTCTCATTCTTCTTTCCCTCGTGTTTCCCCTGCATGCCATGTGGTTCTACGCCTGCATTAAAGGCTTTGTGCGCCGGGCTGCAAAGACCCGAAGCGGTGCTGCTCTGCCTCCGTCGGCTGAAGGCTCTGCTCAACCTCCGCCTGTCATTACAGTCGAACATGCCTACAATTACGAACACGTATCCGACTCACCTTCGCTGCGTTACCGGCTGATCCCTCATGCCATCCGGCGGCCTTACAATTACTATGATTCGCGGTTGTCCCAACGCAGGCAAGCTGTAAGGCGATATTGGCAGACTCGGACTCGCGGAGTATACGAATTGCTCCCCGAGAAGGACAAGCTTTTTGCGTACATTGGACTTGGGCGGAGGTCGGTAAGTCGTAGTATCGCTGCGTAAACAGTTCGCTAGCTTACTTAATATGAATATGATTTTGAGTCTTTCTTACATTGTTGCAGTGACACACCGAACGCTTGAAGCGGGCTGAAGAATGTTCCTACCGCGAAAAATGCCACCGGCACTTGTGCCGCTACCGCAGGCACTTTCATAGCGATAAGTCGAGAGAAGATATTCCTGCCTTTGCACGCTCTCGGAACGGCGTGTGCTGCCTCATCCATCACGCCGAACACGATGCTCTCAGCGCTAAGTCAGATAAAGAAAACGAAAATGTCCCGGTAATTCCATTGATAAGCAAGCGTCCGGACATCGGTACCAGCAGCCCGGCAATAAGATGGGAATTTGTATTTCCGTTATTTTTCAGCACAACTTCCAATTTTCCGACCACACGCTCGACATATATAAGGCCAAGATGAGTCAACTGCACAGACGATTTTCTTTCTATTTGCTCTATGAACAGAAATTCGACGCTACTCCCAGTTTCCACCATGACGGGAAGCATCATGACCCCAACGCCTCGCTCATCTGTAACTGCTCTTGAAACGACCCTGCCGTCTCATTCACCTCAGATTCGCTCTGTGTCCCTGGAACAAGAGATCGCTGTTGACGAACATAGAATCGAGAAATATGGCGCTAATGACCCTCAAGAACCCAAACCCAAGAATGACTCCTCGATATTCGACGTGCAGCCTCTTGACCCTAACATGGTGACATGGACCGATGCGAATGATCAGCTCAATCCGCAAAACTGGAGTGACAGGAGGAAATGGGCCATCACGGGCCTGTGCATCCTTCTCGCCCTTAATGTGTGCGTGATTTTCATTAAAGCCGGTTATGCTTTTCTGACGCTTCCCCGTCTGCCCGGTCTATCTAGTACATTCTCATCGTCGGCACCGACGTCTCTAACTTCTAAGATAATCACCGCGTTTGAGATCAATACCGAAACAGCATATGCTCTTGTTACCGTTTTCCTCCTGGGCTATATGGTCGGGGTATGTTGGCCCTTGATCACTCTACTATTTCGCTTATGTTTTCACACAGCCGGTGCTGTGGGGCCCAGGAAGCGAGCTCTACGGTCGACGGCCTATCATGTTAGGCACGATGACTGTGTATACACTCTTCCATCTCGGTCAGGCCCTGGCTCAGAACATCCAGACGTTGATGATTTGTCGGTTCTTTGGTGGCTTCTTTGCGGTTGGTCCACTTACGGTCAACGGGGGTTAGCATGTCGTCATTTTGTGTTATGTACTCGGTCCTCAGACGCATACTCTGTAGGAATTATTGCGGACATATGGCCGGCACTTGGTCGAGGTCCTGCGACCAGTCTGTTCTCCGCGAGTGTTTTTATGGGACCAGTACTTGGGCCCATCGTCGGCGGATTGTGAGTGTCGTATGCTTTATCTCTGGAGTCACGCGCTAAATCATTCCAGTATCGCTACAAGTTCAGTCTCATGGAGATGGGTTTTCTGGGTGATGATGATGTTCGCCGGAACTTGTACGATTCTAGGATTTGTCTTCCTCCCGGAGACTTACGCGCCGGTTCTTCTGTTGAAGAGGGTTAGCAATGCTTTGCGCGACTAGTCGCTTTTGGCTCACTCGTTCTTTCTAGGCTAAACGTTTAAGGAAAGAGAACCCTGAGAAGAATGCGGACCTGTATGCTGAACATGAGAAGCAAGACTGGACCATCAGAGGGGTCCTTCATCGAACCTTGTATCGACCTTTCCAAATGCTCGTAATGGAGCCGATCCTCGTCCTTGTAACTATTTACCTTTCTATTGTGTATGGTGTCCTATACGCCCGTAAGTCCTCCTTTTTCCAGATACATGCAAATACTCATGGCATTCCTCCGCAGTATTTGAAGCCATTCCTGTCATCTTCGTCGAGACCCGGGGCTTCACGATCTGGCAGAACGGTCTCATCTTCATCGGTGTTGGTATTGGTACCTCGCTGGGTTCGATCATCAACCATTTGTGCTCTCGTCACTACCCTGAGCTCGTTCCTAGGTGGAAGGGCTTCCCTCCACCCGAAGAACGTTTGTATGGTGCGATGATTGCGGGACCCTGTCTTGTCATCGGAGCCTTTTGGTTGGGATGGACGGGCCAGTACGCGAGCATTCCGTGGTATGTTCCGGCCATCAGTACCATCCTCATCGGAGCTGGGATCAACTTGATCTTCATGTCTTTCCTGGTGAGTGATTGTAATCATTTCCAATTCGTCGAACGTTGGCTGATAGTTGAATAGAGCTACCTCGTTGATACGTATCTGTATGTAATCTCTTGTTACGCTGACTTTCTGCTGACTGTTCTTCTAGCATGTATGCGGCGTCTGCTTTCGCCGCGAATACGATCATACGGTCACTCGTAGCGGCTGCCTTTCCCCTATTTACCGTCCAGATGTACCATAACGTAAGTTTTTCACTCAGCGGGTTTACATGCACCGAGTACTGACGTGTGTGTGCTTACAGTTGGGTATTAATTGGGCATCGACGTTGGTCGGTTTGATCGCACTGGTCCTTGCGCCTAGCCCTTTCCTCTTCTACAAGTTTGGCGGGAGAATCCGCAGTCGAAGCAGGTTTGCACCCTGTATTGTGAGTGAATCCTTTATTCTGGAGGAACGGTGATTCATGTAAATGGATTAGGATCTTAAAATCGCGAAGCAACTTGAGTTTGAAGATCGAGGTGGTGCCAAGGCTATATAACTGACTGCTCGGCAAGCTTGAGCGTATAGCAAGTAACGACTCATATTCTATGTGTAAGGAGATTGAACGGGATGAGGAATGGTCATGCTAGGAGCCGATGGATGGCTTTAATGGATGAAAAATTGTCAAGGAACGTTTACAATATATCATAATACCACTCTTAACGACTTACGGGAAAAAGTAGATAATGATAGACATAGACTCTCACGCCGCATAACATGATGACTGTATCTCTAGCCATAGCCATATTATTTAATGGAATTTCTGATTCTTGACTGGAACCTGGGCTTGACACGTAAGAGGATTAGTGAGGATGTACGATTTCCAGGCCCCTCAAATGACTTCGTCAAAGCCTACCAATAGCCAACGGCGCGCATTATTCCATGGCCTCGAGTTTCCTTCGGCGGGCGTGTGCCAATAGACTGGCGGAAGTTTTTGCCTGGTCAGCAGGTTGACAAAAGGACGTGCCCTTCCTGCTGATTTCTCCCACCGTGACCTCTTCTCGTAACTATGCTTGACAAGACTTTGGGCTATTAGCCGAGTCTGGGATTTCCGAGAGATGGATTACGAGTTCAACCTTTGTAGGGAAGGGAACCTGCCGAAAGAACACAAAAGCTAGTGTGACTCCAGGGTAATTGGCTTAACCGGTGCAGTCTCCGGGAGACTCGGAACTGATAGTTTAAAAGAAAGTAAGTTGACCAGTTCAGACGCGTGGGATGAAAAGAAAGAAAACAGGACTTGATTTATTGTGATAATATCGTGTTCAGAATGTGTAATATGTCTAAGAGAGACTTACAGCTTTAAAGAAATGTAGATGTGTCTGATATGCGACTCGACTTAATGGTTTTTATTGGCGTCGCTCTTCCCGTGGAGGAGAACCACTATGGGCTGTGGCTTTGCGTACTAATAGCCCTTGATTTCCTTCACGTCCTGCACCAGACGTTTCATTGCCACCGTGGTCACACGACTGATAAGTCTGAGTCTGGCGCAACATACCTGTGGGCATCTGAATCACCCACACGCCCTTTCCTTTCCCCATTTTTCTGCGATCGTCGAGTCCCCTGGTCAATCATCCTCATAGCAATTGAAGCGCTTGAAATACCTGAGTGGGCGCCGAAATGAATATTGAAACTCCCTGACTTCTGAGGTGCTTGATTGAGTACTCGAGGTTGTCTTCAGTGTTACTCAATCGTCGTTAATAAAGAAACAGTGTATTTATAACGAGATCCGGCATTCGAAGACGACTGGATAGCTATTTCAGAAAGTTCGGGCGGCTTCAGGTTTTGCGTCCATTGTATGCTTGACTTTGCTCGGAAGAATTCAAAGGCAAGTTAACATTAAAATACAGGGTGCTTGTAAATCAAGGATGGGCGTCTATAGTCAAGAAATATTTATTAGAGGATGCTTGCTCCCCGGTCCGTTGTTCTTAAATCGTCCAATGAGAATGATGGCTTTCAAGTTTTATAGCTTCAATAGTATTTTGTTGCCGTTGTTTCTTCCGGTTGCTGTTGAACCTGCTACTTGGAGTAGAATCACTATTCTGTTAGACCGAGATTTTTGGGCATTGTTGGCGTCGTCGTGTACAGGAAGAGTAAC
>LWUH01001078.1:0-21409 GCA_001679825.1 Armillaria fuscipes
GGTCCCCAAGGTCAAGGATTCTACGGTGGTGCCAGGTTTGGTGCGGGCGTTGGCAGTGGTGTTGGAGGGCCTCAACAGAGCGCCCATCACCAGCAGGGCGGGCCCCAAGCACATTTGTACCCCCAGCAAGGCCAGAACGATGCGAGCTTCTACTACCAGGGTCAGGGGCGATACTGGCAGTAGGGGATTAATAGGACGCTCATTCTGTCCGTTATTTTCTTCCCCCTCATTTTTGTCTTTTCTCCCTTTTTGTTTTCTCTGTCTTCATCGTAGCATACATCTCTCATCTCAGTTTCACTCACTATTTGTACGCTTGTATCCTGATGCTCCGTGACATATAACGTTTTATTTCCTGACTCCTTGAGTCTGTTCGTTGTCATTATGCAAGCAAAGAAGTGTAGTTGAGGTGTCTAAATCATTTGTGGGCGCTTGTTGTACTTTATCGACCATGCGCAGTGTTCAGCACGTGGACTGGTTACTTTGAACTTCGACTTGCAAGTTCTATCATCAGTGTTCTTGCAAGTCGATTACTCCGTATATATGTTCTAAAAGCTTTGATAACCTTGTGACTCACTCTGCAAAGATGCCCTTACCCTATAATGACTACCAGGTTCCTTTTGGCCAACTGCCGGTTTTCCCGCCGACTTTCCAGAATGGCTATCCCTACTACACGAATGGACGGATGGCACCTCCTGGCATCCAGCCTTCATACCCTGGGATCCCAGTTTCTCCTGCAGGACCCGCCCAGGACTCTAGCCCCGTCGATCTTTACTGGAAGAGACGTCTGGCGCCATTACCGGGATATAGCTCACCTCAAGATCTTCTCGGTGGAGTCACCCCCACGAACGAGGTGACCGCTACTCCGGCAACAAGCAACAAGCCGCCTAAGTCTCGAGGAATCCGGACGAAACGGAAACAAGCCAAGGGTAAGGATGCGCCCGCTAAGCGCTCACCGACATCCGGGACCAAGTCTTTCCCACTTGACAAATACGTGTGTCTTTATTTTCGAGCAGGAATTGGAGGCTCACATATTCCCGTAGGCGGCCGTTTTCGTACCCCAATACCTTCGGGACATCCAAAACCAGCCGCACCACTTCAACGCCCTTCCTCCGTTACCAATATTCCCATCCCCCTCTTATTATCATGGAATTTGTCCTCATGATATGATTAATACCCTCAAAGATGCATATCAACCTGATCTCCTGTCCTCTGCCCCTCCTGAGCCTACCCTGCGCCTACCGGGGCTCACTGCTGAGCGGTATCGCGATCACTGGAACACCCTCCTGGCATGGGAGCTCGACCAGGTCACCGCTGACAAAGAACAGATCGTGCTATGGAAAATGAGCGTGCGCGTCGTCGATTGGAGGCAGTCTCATTTCTCATTGGCGGTGCCAGGCATCCGTGAAAGCCACCCATACCTAGAAGTAGGCGACTTGATCCATCTGCGGCAGATCCTCATCGAGGAGAAGCATGGGACCGGGCTCGCCTTTGAAGGACGCGTCCTCACTCTTCGGAAAAGGGAGGGGTTTATTCGTATGTACCTGGATCTTACATTGTTATATTTTTATATGCTCATCTCGCCCATGCTGTACTAGATTTCTTCTGCCCTGAATTGAAACGACATATGCAAATGTATCTCGCCCCGGTTTTTGGACGCGCTATCGAAAATGGACTGCCAGTTTTCACCCCAGAAGACGAATTCTCTTTGGTTTTCAATGTCTCTTTCACACCTAGCGCGCGCGCTGCTGTTAGGATGAACGTGGCCACTAATATCATGGCTGACGCACTTAACTCTAATGGCAGCAGAACTCGTTCGGTTTCTCACCGGTGGTTATTCCCTGAAGTTGCAGACGTAGTAACGATACCACCTTGCGCGATACCTACTTCTTTGCCGCTGGAAGACCTTTGGATTGATAATGGTCTGAATAACGAACAGCGGGTATTTATGATACATTACTCTCATTACCGCTCATCTGACTGTCTAATGGCGTAATCCGATTAGCTCGCAGCCTTGCTGTCTCTTCATATCAATCCCCGGTCCCATTTCTCATCAGGGGACCTCCTGGCACTGGCAAAACGAGGCGGGTTTTCCCACTTATTCAATTTTTATTGGTTATTCACGTCTCGCTTATCTTAGAACCGTAGTAGAAATAGTCCATCAAATTTTGCGTGTCCAACCTGACGCCCATGTTCTTGTCTGCGCTCCCTCGAACTCCGCCACCGACACTCTCGCAGAGCGACTTGGAAAGGTGCTCAAACCCTCTGAACTCTTCCGTCTTAATGATGCGAACCGGACCTTTGCTGAGGTTTCTCCTTCCATTCGACAATTTTGCTGTGAGTTGCTTCTATCGCACCGTTCGAACCACCCCTTACTTTTTGCCAAAGACATAGAAAATGACAAGTTTTCGATACCACCCCTTAAGAAGCTGATGCGGTACAAGGTTGTGGTGACTTCGTGTCTAGACGCCGGAATTTTAACCGGTGCTCGTTGTACTAACGGTATGCTGGGGATGTTGGAGGACTCTGTTGTTAAT
Organism: Armillaria fuscipes; assembly: GCA_001679825.1. Taxonomy (NCBI): domain Eukaryota; kingdom Fungi; phylum Basidiomycota; class Agaricomycetes; order Agaricales; family Physalacriaceae; genus Armillaria; species Armillaria fuscipes. The sequence goes on from LWUH01001078.1 coordinate 2,535, forward strand.
GTTTTACACCCGACTCGTGTCTCTTTGATTAAGCCTCACTGGAGTCATCTCCTGATCGACGAGGTAGATTCCATTCTCTTATGTTTCGTAACAAGAGGTCATTTCTCTTTCAGGCTGCCCAAGGGTCTGAGCCTGAACTTCTGGTTCCGATATCCGTTGTTCTTCCCTTCTCTGATTCAGAAGACAAGCCGTGGCACAAGGCTAGCGTGACTCCCCAGCTTGTGCTATGTGGAGACCCGAATCAATGTGTGTTACCTCCTTATGTTTTCGATGGAATAATTCTTAACGGGAAATGTTTCATGAAGTGGGCCCAATCATATTTTCTGATCACTGCCGCTCCAACGATCTTGACATCTCGCTCCTTGAACGCCTCTTCGAACTTCCCTTGTATACCAATGAACAATCTTCGAATTATAAAACGTTTGTCAATCTCGTAAAGGTCCGTTGTTGATCTCACTCCACTTAGTCTTTAATCGAGATAGTACGTAGAATTACCGTAGCCATCCGGCGATTTTGATGCCCCCCTCCGCGTTGTTCTACAATGACACGTTGGAGCCATGTGCACACGGCAACGGCGACGTTGTGTGGTCAGGACTTCCGAATGCTAAGATCCCGCTGACCTTCATTGGAAGCACGAGCTTGGAAGAGTGTATTGATGAGGTGCGTTCAATGTATCTCTTTAATTTTTTCTTCTTACCGATGAATATAGCGGGAGACGTGGTACAATGCAGGCGAGATAGACCTTGTGGTGAGTACCATCGAAAGTCTCTTGGCCGAAGGGGCTAGGTCGTTGCCACCTCTTGCTCCGAAACATATAGGAGTGATGGCGCCTTGGCGAGAACAGGTGTGGAAGTTGCGGGAGAAACTGCGGGAGAAAGAATTAGGTCAGGTTGACGTTGGGAGTGTCGAAGTGCGGAAACAATACTGTGTCATTGCGACAGGCACTGACTTGCTCATTGTAGGATTACCAAGGAAGGGAGATGAGGGTAATTATCATTTCTTGTGTACGAGCGAGGGCAAGATTTATCGAGGAGGACGGTGAGAAAGGACTGGGACTTATCAATGAAAGAAAAAGGTGAGCAGAACTGCAGGCCCCGTATACTCTGATCGAGACAGAGGGGTTCAGGATGAATGTCAGTATCACGCGAGCAAAGGAACTGTTGGTCGTCATTGGCAACGCACAGCTAATGGGACGGGATCCTTATTGGATACATTTTCTACAATTTGCTCTCAGAAACAAGTTGTACGTTGAGTTTGTATGGGGATATATTTTCTACTAATCCTTTATCTTTATGTAGGTATGTCGGTCCAGACCTGAACATCGAAATCGATGGAAATTACATATCTAGACTGGAGTGAGGGACTTGTCCTCTTACATCGGGCGCCTTATGTTTACAATGTCTAGATCTCAAATGGTAACTGACGGATTGAACGAAGAGGAACAAGGCATTTTAACTGCAGGAGGTTTAGCGCGAGAAGTTTTGCGGGAGGTACCAGCTTGAAACACGATGATGCCGAATATGCATAGAGATCGGATATCTCTTCTAGGTGGTTGTCAATGGAAAATGACATTCCTTTGGACAGACCACGACGCTATCCTTCTTGACAACGACGACGATCGATCGTCCGCAATTCTTCAACAATGGGATATCTTGTAGGAAACCAGATAACAAGGCCAGCCAGGCTGATCCCCCTCCGAGCACGGCTATAATTCCCCGGCAGAAAGGCCCGATCTGTACTGTCCACCCGTCGGCTTCGTTCATCAAGTTTTCTCCGAATCTGATGGATCAGAAATCGCAGGCTCCTTCTGGAATAGACTGCGCTTGACTTCTTCTGAGTCTTCTACTGGAAATCCTTTGTGCTGGCGGTTCCTTTGGCTTACTTTCTTTGAGACGGCCTTGTTCTCCAGCTGAAGAGACTCCGCGGATGAACGGGTTACTATCACGCGCGTGTTTCGGTGAACGTTAATAACCCAATTTGATACCGGTTGAACAATACGTCCCTGGTCTGGATTATTTATAATCGGGATTTTACCACGGGTCTTATCCCTTCTCTTTCTCTTTCCCCCAAGAAGTATTGAGAATCTCTCGAGCTCATCGACTCACCACATTCTTTAACAACCACTCTCTTTAACAACCGCAATGCGCTTCTCCGTCGTCTCTTTTGTCGCCCTTTGCGCCATGATCGCAGGCCCCGCCCTTGCCCACCCGTCTAGCACCCCCTACACTGGTTACTTGTGCCCAGATCATGACCAACAGGGCCATGGACAAGTGTCGGGCAAGTGCGATGCACCTCCCTTCACCAACACCTACTTTGGTTGCACGTATGTCACTCAGATGCCCTGCAAAGACCAATCTAACGTGTTTGTAGGTTCTACAACGGCAGAGGCACCGGAAGTAACACCTGTACATATCACAAGGCATGCTCTCACTATCCAGCATCATTTCAGTTTTACTGAACTCTCGAAGGTCACTGGACAGTGCACATCATCCAATAGCTGGTGCCCCTCGACGGCCCAGCATTCTACCTCCAAGAAAAAGCGCTCGCCCTTGGCGGCCCCTGCTACCCCTGGCGGTTTCTCGTACAACAAGCATGCTTACAAGAACGTAAGGCATTTATTCCTTACTCCATCTGCCTCATTAATTCAATCGACCCTTCTTTTTAGCGTGCTGCCCTCTAAGCAAAATTCCTTCTCATCTCTCAGGGCTGTCGTGTAATAACTACGGCCCTATGGACTATATATATTCTCTGCAGATATTGACGAAAAGACAATCTCGTTAGCATTCTATCTGGTACCTTTTAGTCCCTCTTTACGGATAGTATTTAATGGTGGCATGTGCGCAGCAAGTAGCGCTGTGACTCCTCTGATTAATATACCCTATGGGTCAACATGTCAATGGATCGGACCTGTATCATGATGGATCGCAAGTTATTCTGACCATCTACGCAGCATGCGGCGGCCGCAAAAAGATAAATATTCTTCGTTGTTGCGTTCCCCGCCGTTCTTGCCTGATGTGTGTGTACGTATAGTAAACGGTATAGTTCATAATTTGACGCAACACCAGGACACCATTGGGATCTTCTGTGGCATAGATTTTACATGCTTGCTGACGCCTCTCTCCTAGGCACGAACCGTCATTTCTGTTGCGGCAACGTCAACGTCCGCAGCATCGGTAGGTTTAGCCAACAATCCATCAGTTGAGGTCTGTACCCCCTGCGCAGTTTTTACAGCAACGTAAAACTTTATTCCTGCTCTTCGTGTTTGAAGAAGACCAGAACTTCGAAGAGACCTGCTCGTCGGGATATTTCAAGCCGGACCAAATTAAAGTCTTCTCTTCCTCTTCGATGAACGAAAAGATGGTCATCCCAAGCGGGCATCAACAAGAATTTTCGCTCGGGTCTGACGGGAAAACGTACAGAGACGAGTTCGCGCACTGCCAGTGCGTCAGCCTTCCCGGGTTTGGCCTTGAAGAATATGACCAAACCTACTGGCGCGCCAGCAGTCTTCTCGGTGTTCGGACTGCCAGCCTTACTGTGGCTCTGCACGATTCGACCGTCTCTGCGTCATGGGCGAAGACGTAAGAATCTTATTTGTGATGTCATTCCCGTCAGCAGCAGCATCAAAGATGGTGGATTTTGATGTCGAAATGATGCGTTTCAGAGCCATCCAAGTTTCATGGTCACACCGACACTAGGTGGCCAAAAATATATCGACAACTGCGTCGACTTGAACGGGTTCAGCACCAAGCTGGGTGAGGACCGCTACGTAATTCAGAATCGACAACGTCAGTTTTCCATTGATGGACCAGCAACAAAGCCTATCCATAGAAGTATCGATGTTAGATGCAATTGCGGACGTGTGTACATTCCTGCTGGGGAAAAGCCAGTGTAGTTTTCGTAGCTTGACAGACGCCGCTAATGTAGCTTGGCCCGGAATATTCAAGTTCTTAGTCATAAAAGGACGCGAACGACTCCGGAATAGCCAACGATTTAGGTTACTTGTTGGGCCATGTCAGCTATAGTTAACCCAGAGTTGTATTGATCATATTGCTAGATGTATAATCTCAGGAGGAGTATCAAACGTTGAAGACGAATATAACTGATGCTGATATATAGATCAGTCCAATCCTTCAAATAGAACAAAGAAGGCCTGCCCAGTTACCTAAAGAAAGATCTCCTCCCGAAGACACTGCCAAAAGGGAAAGAACAGATTCTCGAAGCCAAGCGACTGTATTTCAGACGTAGGATGTGCGGGGAACTAAATTAGTCATTTAACCTTCCGACTTGCTGAATGCTGAATGGGCATTACTTCCCGGGCGTTTCCTGGCATGAAAGGAGAAAAGATCCGGCTTGTCATCTTCAACGTTGCGTCATCTTGGAAATGATAGGAAAATATGAGGAGCAGCCCCCACCCTGTACTTAAGCGAGCGCAACTACAAGGTAAAGAGGTTCAATAAAGAACTCTATGAATTGGCGGATAGATCATCGTGGACGGCAAAGAACTGGACATTTTGGACAGGGAGGACGTAAAATAACCCTATAAACATCCAGACTAGAAAAGACCACACTGAAGAATATCGAACTCGATGATTTGCCAAACTCCATGTATCGCCAAACTCTATATCGCTTGAACTTCAATCGCGACTGGTTCAACTGCCACTGATCAACTTCCACAACGCAGCCGAAAATAGGTATCTAGATCCTCTTTACAGCTGAAAACTTGAAATGGGAGGACTCGGCGTATCTGAAGGGGGCCTAAAGTGCACTGAGACAGCTTTGTCCGGGAGAATGCAGCAAGATCCTGGCTTGATGAAGCTGAAGTTCTTGGTTGAATGATGGAAACTCTCACCTGCGGTCCACGTGTCAGTTCAGATAATGATTTCCTCTTTCAGACTTGCGACTGCACGCCTGATTCTCAAACTTGAAGTGACGTGGACGCTGCGCTTGCCAGTGGGATTTCTGCTGCTGCTATTTCCAAATATTGAAAGGTTTGAATGTATTTGCGAGCAAGCTGTTGAAAATTGAGAGCATTGGAGCAATCCGGCATTCTGGCACGCTAGAAATTACTAAAACAGGTAGAATTAGTATATATGTGCACAGTAAACGGCCGAGTTTGCAACCCATAGACCATATAGGTCTAGCCAGTATTGTACTAGGATATAGTCCTATTCATAACACAAGCAGCAATTCAATATTTTGAAAACTATCTTCCAATGTGAATATTGAAACCTGAGTCTCTCGAGCCGCAGTAGAAGCTTGGAGTGAATTGGAGGATTTTTGTCTACAATGCTGCAATACAGCTGAAGGTATCAGGAAGGCATGACAGTATGATGGCAAAGTGATGCTATCTCAGTACAAGGCTCATTATTCTTCCTTCAACCACTTAATAAATACATTTTTATGGCCCCTGGAAGCGGAGACTTGGAACTTATCCCGAGATGACTGCTTGTCTGTTTCACTATACAGTAAATGACAAGTCCGATGGGTGATATCTGACAGACGATGCGTATTTGTAATTTGTTCCGACGCTCTCTACTGCATATGTTGGCAGACACCCCGAATGTTCTCTTCGCTTTTATGATTTTGATCGCATCGTCACCCTCGGATTTCGACTTTCAGCGAGTTGAGTTGTTGAACACAAACCAGTAGCTGGAAATCTACGCGCCCACAGCTACTGTTTTTGTAGCGATCTTTACAAGGAATCATCGACAGGAAGTGCGCCCCGTCCGTCGACTGCTCGTTGAGTTGTTTTAGAGTTTCTCAATACCGTCCTTGAAACTCATCTGTTGTCCAACCCTCTCGGCGTCAGAGGGGATTTGTGAGAAGATGCAAGGGTATTTTTTCTTTCTTTCTGATTGTTGTAGGTATTTAGGTCCTGACGTGAGAACCGCTGTTAGTGAAGTAAAACAACACACACATCCCCATTTAAGACACGAGGCACTCAAAAATATAGAGACAACTGTAGAGTGACACTATTGATACAATGGGATAGGATCTTGTCCTATGTTAATCTTCATCCGGTCTGGGATTCAGGACTAGCCGCTTCAACATCTCGGCTATCCATATTTCTCGCTCCACTCTGCTCGGTCAAAGTTATGTCCTCAGTGAGTGCTTGCGTTGTGAACTGGATAGTAGCATCACTATACAACGAGCAACCGGAGGTATCAATATCCTTCGGACATCTTGATCCTGCCAAGTGCTACAGGAAAGATTTGAGTTTTACTTAGAACGGACCTGATCAAACGGTCGACCCACCAGGACGATACGGCAGGACAGTATGCTGTGTATGTTGGCCTGGAGTCTATGGCGGGCCATATGGGTTGATGAGGTGATTCTGCACACAATTGCGCGACTTACTGTGATCCTCCCACTCGGACCTGCGAGGACTTGATGTAAAGTATAAGCGATGGAAACATAGCCAATCGCGACGAAACCATACCGTAGACTGCACGGCCAGCGCTATGTTCAAAAACCCTAGCACTGCAAGAAAGCCATCAATGACCTACAACTACCATCATCACACTGAAGCGGCTTACACAAGGTCCACGAAAAATAGAACACGCCTAAGTAGAATGTTCAAACAGTGATCTAGGAGGACGTGGCACCCGCTTACCGTCTCTCCACAATGTGTCTAATAATGGCGCTCGAGCCGTTTTGTTTACCCTTCGCCTTAACCGGGTTATACGAATCAAGGACAAAGAAAGTGTCACTTCGTGAGAGTAGGGACATGACTAGACCCTCAAAAATAAACTTGACATACCACTCTCGTACACGATGGTTAACACATAAGGAACGACGTAGGCGTCCCTTACAGAGCTTATTAGGGCCCTGCATTCGGGGTAAGCTGCGTAAGTCGGATCGACTGCATATGACGACAGTTCAAATGTAAAACCCTGAATAGGTGATACGGAACGCGCCTTTAGAGGTTGACACGTCCTTTGCGATGACTACCGCTGCCGGGACCACGGCGGCCTTGACCCAAGGGTTTGAATATCGGAACTTCTTCGGAAGCGGGGTCGACGCACCACGGAAAACATAGCCAAAATCATTAAAATCCGTCGGCTCTTTTCCCATATGGCCCAGGTCCGCACAGCAAGGATAACTAGGTGTCGGTTCCGTTAAGCAAACTATAATGACAGAAATTCGAACGTACATTCTGAGGAAACGATGGAAGCCAGACGAAGCACTGATACAGATCCTGTCAATCGGAACGAAGTAGCATTGATCGAAGTCTTATTACCTATAGCAATTTGAGATAGCAGAATTGTTTCATTTCCTTCTTGCCTGGTGTAAGACTTGTACATAAATCAGCATCAAGCGCCGGGAAATGTCATTCAACCGCACTCACGGGTAGCAGTATCAATATTGTTGTCGCTAGAACAGGATATCGGGATAATAGAAATGACACAGAGGTCAGAGTGATGCGCCGAGGTATCCAAATGAATCGTAGCTAAAGTGACAGATGGTAAGCAAGGGAAAGGCGCCAAAGTGATAAAAGTCTGCACCTCGTCGTAAAAGGTCAGAGAAAAGTCGAAGAGCTGAGGAGTTCATGACTTCAGAATGAGGTGCGGTATAGGAAGAGCTTGTTGGGACGTACAAAAAGCGCAGCGCATGCAACTACAATGTGACCTAGCAGTTCAGCTCAACGTCGGCGTGATAATTGAGGAGTACCCACAAAGCATGCCCTAATAGAAAGTTTTAGCCTATGTGTGACACAGAGTACGCGTTTGGAACCACGTACATTTCCCATTCGACCATAACTGATGCAATTGTAAAGGCTCTCGAGCTCGTCGTGAGTGAGTGCCCCCACAGACATGGGGGGCTTGGTGAGAGAAAGAAGAGGAGAAGGGTACTCCTGAACATAAAGATACCTGGCCCTTATGCATGCGCCGAAAATCCCATTCCAGCCAGGGACTGATCATCGAACTGAGATGTCCAGGACACACGGAGTCAATGCTGATCCCCCATATAGCCAATCATACGCGTGTCCTGTTTCGTTGGGTTAAATGATCATCATGTTTCGCGTCTCAGTACCGTGGGAGTTGGGAAGAAAGGAAGGTGGCCGAAGTGCCGTAGGCAAGGCAACCGCAGATATTTATGAAATGTGCACCCTTGGAACAAAAGCATTGTTTTCGCTCTCGCTCGAAGTATGCGGGAAAAAAATCTACCTTTCATCTCCTACGGAACTCGCCGAGGGGGACCGGCGAGTCATAGGATGGTCGCTAGTAAGTACTCGGTACTGGCGATTCAGCGGAGGATCACAACTCTGTGTAGCAGTTCAATAAAATATGATGCCAGGAACCGAAAGTTAAAATTACCAAAAAAACCGGACGAAAGCTCAGCCGTAATCTGGTAAAGATCAACATCATAGCGTCGAATTTTTAGGACTGAGATGTCTTGCAACTTGAGCAAGTAACATTTATGGAGGAAAGCTGTCGTCCAATATCACTTTTGCAAAATCTTCTGGGGTGATAAGGTTTATCGAGCCCATGTGCCCAGATGATGGTCTTAGCCTTCGAAGACTCGGCCAGCAATTGCGGGTATACTTGGAGCCTGAGGCAATAGACCGAGCTAAGTAGAACTAGAAAAATAACACGCATTTAAACGCATATGATACAAAGATACTGACCACAAATGAAATCGCCTAAATGTGAATACATAACTATTTCTTCATCTGTATGGCATCATGAGAAACCACAAGCTAAGAATGAACATGGAGATAGAATACCTTCTTCCGCGGAGAATGACTGGGCGGGCCGTCCAAGATTACAATTTCCTCGTCACTCTCGACCTTCGTCGCGTGTGTACTCGGTGGCCGGAGCTTCGGGTTAGCCTTCTCGGAACATAGCTTCTCCGCTTTCTTCTCCATTTTTATCTCACTCCTTGACGACTCGGGAAGATCTTTTCGTTTCGTTCCCTGCTTAGCGAACATGGCCACAATGCCGTCTTTCCTCTTGTCAATCGGTTCGATAAATGTGGCTGATTCTGTACCAACTTTGCCGACCTCCTTTGGTACCTGATAACTATGATGCTAGCCTAAGTGTCGACATTGGGCGTTAAAAACAATAGCGTACCATTCCAAGGGCGAAGATTTCTGCTTATATGGACCCAGAAGGCTTGCAACATCGTCATTCCACTGTCGGGTCGACGTATCTAGCCACCGGTCCAACGCTTCCATAGTTGACAATATCACTGGCTGACGGGAATGCAACCACTCGAATTCGGGAGTGGCTGTGGTAGTTACAATTGTGAATGTCCACAATGGTGTGTCTGAATCTGCTTTCGGCAGTCGGCAACAGAAAGGTGCTTGACAAAAGTACGCACTCTCTAGAACGACAGAATCATAGAGCCCAGCCATGAGCATCAGCCGCTTTCCACCCTTATGGCGCGTGAAGTGGGGGAGCTTTTCTTTGCCTTTGGTAAGCCACTCGTAGTAACTAGAGAGAAAATTTGAGGGCTCGCTCTGAAGGATGTATTTGAACGAACCCTTCGCAGACAACGGCGCATCTCTTCCTTGCCTTCAGACTCTGCCACATACCTCCTCCATCAACGAGATTCTCCGCGCGCGCGTTGGTCGTGTTCAACTTTGTATCTTCGAATTTCGACCAGTGGGGAACTAGGCCCCATTTCATGGTCTGCAAGACAAGCGTGTCCTGAGAGCTTAGCTTGCTTGTACTTGGCTGTGATTCTGAGCCATTATTGGCACCTTGGGACCGGCGCAGAACGGGCGCCTGTGTTCGAGGTGCGATGTTGTATCTCGGAACAAAATTATCTTCGTCGATCCATTCAGCAGCAGGGGTCTGCGCTCGGATTTCAGCACGCTTTCATGCAAGTCAATTCTTCGTGTTCCAAAAACTACCACGAGGTATTACTTACGGGGAGGTGTAACGCGAATCTACCGCACATTCTGTGGAATTAGGAGGGAAGTTCGAAACAAATATTGTCACGCGTCGTGATTTAGGTGACGCGGAAACACGTGACTACAATCTGCAACTTCACCGCCAGCTTCGTGTTTTTCACCGCGGTGACCAATACTTATACACATGTTCGTCCCATAGAAGCGCGGTGATGAATAATTGTTATCCTCGGATGACAAAGTCGGGCGCCTTGTTATAGTTACACAAAACCTTGGCAAATCCCAGGAGCCCCACTCAGATTCCGAGCTGCGAGTGGACATGGGAGAAAATCTTCCGAGCAGGCAATCCCGAGTAACTTTCCACCAGGTGTACTCAGATTTCATGCTAGCAGCGCGCCGCATTTTCTACGCGCACCGCGAATCTAGAGCATTTCGACGACGGTCACCGTCCAGCGCAGTCATCCAGCCGAGAAGTACGCTGAGAAGTACGATCAGAATACCACGATCACCTCGCCAATTTCAACACCAGTAAGAAAGCAGTATAATATACGTACACCCTGTCATCTACACACTTTAGCAAACTTAATACAATTTCACACGATTCCTTTCTTCTTCTAGCACATCTGTCTAACCTAGAGCTTCTGGGTAGACTCCGTGATGAATTTTTCACCCTGCAACATGTATATAAGTAGAGCATACAAGATTAAAACAATAAGCATACCTTCTCAATGCTAGTCTTCAACTCTGGAAGAGCAGCAGCGATCAAACCCTTCTCCTTGTCCGTCAACTCACCCAATGGCAAGATAGTCTTGACACCTTCGGACTGGACAGTGGTGTCAGACGATGTGAGATAGAGAAGGATAGATCATGCTTACTCCCAACTCGACCTTGGCGGAAAAGAAATCGAGCTCAACATTGAGAGTCTTCTTGGCTGCAGCATCCAAGTGAACAAAGGTGGGTGCAACAATTCCTTTCTCCCCTTTGATGGCGCGCACGACCTTGCCAGCAAATTCAGCACCGGCGTAGGCCATACCTGATAATCATCAGTCAATATAGTTGGAAATATGAGCGTAAATACACACTCAAAGTGGCGCTTCCTGCACCATCCTTAGCTTTCACCACTTCATCACCTCCAAACTGGATCCTGTTGATCAGGGCATCCTCGTCGGTGGCAGAGAAGGACGACGGAAGAGGGTGAGAAGACTGAGAGAGCAAGGGGACAATGGTGACACCACTGTGGCCACCGACAACAGGGACAACAACGCTTGTAGGGTCCGATTTGGTGATCTCCCCAACAAATGTAGACGCGCGAACAACGTCAAGAGTTGTTACACCAAAAAGTCTAAGGGCAGGGCGGTCAGCACAGGGGAACGTCAGGGGCAAGTCAGTGGGGATACATCAGGTGAAAGAAATGATGGAATATGCGGAGGAGGATGAGCAGGTGACCTACCGCTTGGGGTCAAACACTCCGTGTTTTTTGAAAACTTCGGCGACGATAGGAACGGTAGAGTTGACGGGGTTGGAGATGACAAGGACAAACGCCTTGGGGCTGTTCTTAGCAATCCCAGTCGCAAGATCTCTGACGATGCCAGCGTTGATCTAGTAGTGGACCGTTACCACTGAATTGGAAGAATAATGCAGAAATACTATTACCTTGAAGAGATCGTCTCTAACCGCGACGGCATTGTTATCAGTAACCACGGACGTGTCCTCGAAAGAAGACCTACCTCGTCATCTAGATGGATGGCCAAATCAGTAAATTTCGACATGACTGCGCGAGAAATCTCACCCCGGGCTTCCTAGGTACGCCAGCAGGGATAACGACAATATCCGCGCCCTTCAAGGTCTTCGCAAGGCCATCGTCTGGCGGCAGGTAACCCTCAACCTTGGCTGGAGTGGCGATATGGGAAAGGTCGGCAGCAACACCAGGAGTGTTCACGATATCATAGAGACCCAACGCGGTGATAGCTGGATTCGCCTTGAGAAGCAGGGCGAGGGGTTGACCAATACCACCTTTTCACGCCGATTGAGCCCAATTGAAGCGTCGTACGAGTCTAGATAGACATACCTGCGGCTCCGAGAACGACTGCTTTAACCATGATTTTCGAACGAGATGGATGTTGAGTGAAGGGTTTGGTTAAAGTGTGGGGTACGGATGAATCGCTTTAATCCTATTGGCGGCAATTGCCGAAGACTCGATCACTGCTAGCAACTAGCAAGTTGGCGGCAATATTCGGACGCGGGTCAGAGGAGAACCGACGGTTTATAGGCGAACCGCTAGCGGGATGCAAGAAGAGGCGTCCACGCTATCAAATCTGGGAGTAAATAAAGGTTTTATCTCTCAAGTATGGTATTTTGGAGGCGAAGCAAGGCGGCTACGTATGTAATTGCCTGAAACTTTTGAGCATCCTGTGGCCAGTCCTCTCCGTGCACATCTTAGAAATCAGGCATGGGTCATCCTACTCGATAGAATACATTCCAGGATGACGTCAGAATACATATGCCGGATACCTGCCTTCTTGCCTTGGATGTAGACGCGATTGATCGTAAGGGGGGAAAGTAATGCCGCTTAGTGTCAACTTCAGACCGAGATATATAGAAGTGCAATAAATGATATCGTTGTATTAGCTATTCGAAACGGAAGATGATGCGATGCTATACGCTGAAGAGGCCTATGAAAGTGGTCGTGAGTGAATCGACAAATGAATAACGTCCAGTAGCCGGTATCTAGTCGTCTTGGCTGGTATTAAGGCTTCCCTATCCAGAGTTAACAAAGGCCTAGGAGAGCCTGGAAACCCGTGTATCACTACAAACGTATCAGTACGGCTGGAGTGTATTTTAGTCTTCCTCATCAAGGAACAGTATGCCGTCCAACAGCCGAACGTTTGTGGTTAGCGCGTGGGCTGAAGGTAGAGCACCTTCAGGTCAACCTGTCTTTGGGCATTCGAGAACTGGACACCGTCACGAGGGAAATAGACGGCCGACAGGCTTATGCTAAAGCGACGCAAGTGGCGGACATTGATAAACGCAGACGATGCTACGTCCAAACAGACAGGCAGAAAGGCTGATAGAATCATAGGAATGGGTTTGAGTTGCATATACGTGTCGATTTGAACCCTTCCAGGGACGTTGCCGCTGCAGTATGTCAGTATTTTGCTAGTGAGCGCCCAAGCCCCGCATGCCTGTCAGTTTCTTGAGGAAGTATGCGCAGTTTTCCAAAGAATATGTTCTGTGCAGACGTGAGCTAGACAAGGCTGGAACAAGATTTTTGTGAGAACATTACGAGTTCGGAACAGTCCGACTTTGAGTTGCTATAAGTCCCGTTGCGATAAGAAGGATGCATGGCGCTATACATTGTTATTGCCTGGTATTTCCTCGCATTTGTCGTCGCCAGACAGAATTTTTGGCTTGCTAAGTCTAAAACAGTGAGTGAATCGAAAAGGAAGGCGGCGATTAATAGCCGGTACCGGCTACCCAACGGCTACCTCTTCCTTCCTGTCTGCGATATTGTTGTGGGCTGTTGCTCCTCTTGTCTTTGAATTCAGATTGTCATCAAGGGCGCAGAGGCAAAGAGATGCGCGTACCGTTGTACGAATCCTTAGCCCTTTCTATTGGGCGTTTGACTTACGCTACTTCAGGAACAAGTTTTCGCATCTTCCGGGCATCGTTTGTGCAATGCTTGAAGCTTCGATCTGTGCACTAGCTTTTGTTACAGTACACAGTATGTAATCCTTCACCGAAAATCGCTCCTTACAAACCAACAGACCCTCGTGTCTTTCATTGAAAAAACAATTCAAATCGTGCGTGAGTCACTACCATTTACCTCCTTCCAATGCCATAACACTTCTTGTGCCTTTCCTACAGTACCAACTCTCGTCACCATTCACTATACGGCACTTCCAGGTTACCTCATCCTCGATTTATGCTGAGCTTCAAAATTCCAGTAATGATGTTCACATTGCTCATCGTCACCACGGCCGGTTCACTTTTGGAAGAACACTATTCTGAAAATGTTGCAGTTTCCTTTCCCCCATGTGCCGCAAATTTAGGGTATAGGAAAAGGCTTTCTTCTTAACTGGGGGGTTTACTTATCTCAAAACCAGTATGTAAACATTTCGCCTTTCAATTTGTTTTTCTAAACTCCCTGTTAACGGCTAGAAGATTAGATGCGATGTCTTAGGCATATCCCACGTTTTGAGCCTTCGTTTCTCCGATCGGGAAATGCAGCGGTCCCGGCAGTGAATGATCTATAACACGCAACCAGTGAAGATGGTGGCACCGACTGGCACGAAACTATCGTTATCGCGTCCTCGGTGCATCCTCGGTTTTTCTCTATCATGTAAGAGCTGGGCGTGCTTCATTGCCCATGTTAGATTTTTATCAGACAGGAGAAGGGAAATACCACATCCGTCACCCCACAACGGGATCAGCAAATCTGAAGCAAATTGTTCACTCTGATCCTTATTACAACGCTATATGAAGGCTGACATACTTTTTTGCCTCCACCATCTGGGGTCTTGGTCGTTGCTATCCACACTGCAGTTTCGTGTTTATTCTGGAGTGGTAACTGTTCAGTAATACCTGACGCAAGCGCTCGGGTGCTAGAGCTGCAAGGAGCATCTGATGATCACCTACTTGTACGGCAGATGGACACTTCAAATTCAATCTTCAAACGATTGCATAGTCCAAATGTCAGGGCCATATCAGGTGTGCCTTGATACAGCTCTCTATTACTTACTTCACTTTTTCTCATCAACGGGTTTGGGACGTAACGCAACGTCAGATATAAAACCGTTTTCGTTATCAGGAACTACGCCTATGTCATGTCCAAAGTCTCGTTGAAGGGATCCTCCCACTACGAGCACCTGAGTCAGTCGTGTATGGACTCCTCAAGCATCTCAAGCTCGTGGACCTGGCCAAAGTCCCCCCACAAGCCCTCTCGCATCCACCATCCACTCATTCCATCACCTCCTCCCCCCACGACATTCTTTTCTCGAAATTGGTCCATCATCAGTCTGGCGTTGCTGACAACAGCCACTTTTGTCTGGACGGCGTTTTTTGCCCATTCATCTACCAGCTTGTCACGCTCTTTAACACACTTTCATGGAGGGAGAGAAATCATAGGAGAGCCTGACCCTCCTCTCATCCGGTCGGGATCGATGGCAATTTTATTGTTACAGATCAGCACTTCTGCTACGACGCTTCTGCTGGGCGAGCTAGCGATCGCATGTTATGAAAGGGTAAGATGGCAGAAGGCATCGTCTGTATCCGGCCTGTCGGGCGTTACTTTACTGGGGCTATCGAGGGCGACGAGTATCATCGGTGTGGCTCTGTTGTCCACGAAAGCCTCGGTCCCTTGGTCTATACGATTATGGTGCCTAAAGCGAATATTCACCTATATTGTCGTGCCATTCGTTGGGGTCGTCTTTCTTCTCGATATCAGCTTCATTACTATTTTCCCGGTCACTATCGACATGGCTACCACGACAACTACAGGGTGGGGAGAATTTAACAACAGCCTCTTTCAGTACAATCCCCTTGGCTTTCAAGGATTTCTGACCAATCCTCGACAGACCTTTCCAATTGAGGCTACCGAAGAACGATGCCATGCTACTGTTGACTCTGTCGCTTCCTTGGCGAACTGCACGTCCTACGCCATCATCACTAGTGTGGACTATCTCGGCGTTGACGGACAGGCCGGATACACCGGTCTTGGCTCACAGGATTTGTTCAGTGAGGATCAGGATAATGATGGTCGCACGGGCTACATGCCAATGATTGAGACCCCATGGATTGTCTCATTTTATCCTCATGCGTACGGGCATCACTTCAGTGGTGATGAGTGCTAGGCGTGGATAGCACCGTACTATCATTCCGAGCCCGGGGTGAACGACATCGCTTTGCGAATCTGTTTGAGCACGCTGGATAATGGAGGACGTGATGATTCTACCACAATTTTGGCTCAGATCGCAGTATGTGGTGGGGTCAATGGCAGTGTCTCTGGCGATTGTCATGCTGCGCTTGACGATCCATCATACACCGGGTTGGGCTTTCACGGTGCTTCGGAAGCCATCACGGGCAATCCGCCTTTGAATCTTTCCGTGACTGTGACTAAAGTAGGTTTCTCTGAATTTACGTGCTAGAGCGTCTGATGTATAGTCAAAAGAGCACGGCGTCTCCCATCTACGATTTGAAGAATGGCTCTGTCATGGATATCGGAATTCCTTTCTATCAGCATCCAGGTATGTACACGCATATATATTCTCTGGGTCTATGGGTCATTAATGCGATGAATGTGTTCAGGATTGATGAATCTTACACCCGAAAGCTCGTGGGCGCCAGTTCCCGCAGACCGTGATGCTCCCATTCCTGCTTCTATTGATGCAGATGCATTTCGGAACTTCACATTTTCTATATATGACGGAACATATGGAAACGTGTCTGACGTGTTCTCCGTCCCGAATGCTATGTTAAACACGATGGTCCGTTTAATGAGCACCAGCAACTCATTGTTCGCATACGAACATGCCAAAGGTATGCATTCCCCATGTGAAGAAAAGATCAGCCTACTCATGACCTCGTACCTAGACCTCCTAGCCTACACCCTTCGTTCAGGATCCAATCTTCCCACACCAGCTCCTTTAAACTTCACCCGTGGGTTTGCATGTTATACCCGAGATCGACTACAGATATCACAGACTTCATGGATCCTGTTCATGGTCCTCGGTGGCTCCGTCCTACTCAGTTGTCACGTCCTCATCATACTCACCTCCATGTGGAACCGGAACAGTTACACAACGTTCTTCCCCGAGGTGGATTTTGCTGCTAGATTCGTGGGTGGCGGTGGCGATTATCACCAGGCGGATGTTGTTTCGCGACTCCAGCATGTCAGCTCGGCAGAGGTGGTGGATAGCATGGCGTCTACTACATTTCGGATCGTGAGTGGGCGACGGGGATGAGCTGGACCTCGAAGTCCGGGACGTTAGCAGACGAGCTTCTGTTTGAGGACAAGAATCTGGGGGGAATTTTTCTCTCCTGAGTGACGGATAGCTCCATACAGCCTCATCCACGCCCGGCATTCACCGACATTTCTTTGCGTATTAGCGCGACAGCCATCACTTTTCCCAGATGGCTAATTGTACGCTGAATGGTATTACAGATGTTTACCAGTTGACCTGGCCTCTGTAAAGTAATACCAACGTCAGCTGAAACTGCCTGATCACGTTCTGGCTCTATCCATTCTTTGAGGGAAGATAATCCAGTTGTCTCGATACTCACCAACGAAGCTTTAGACTTAATTCACACCGAGGCCATCCATATATGGCAGCATCCCCCAATTCACATTCTTCATTCCTTAAATCTCTCTCCATCCTTCGTCTCAAGAAGGAACCGTGCCACCTGTATTGACGTTTTGAAGGACAGCTGGCTTCTGTGGACCCTTTTTTCATAATGGAGAAAGGCATGCTCAGAATCATCATTTCTTGCGCTCTTACGGGTGCTGACCTGCCGTACGTGTGTATGCTTTCTGCACAGATGACCTTGACATCTGTGGGTAATGCCTACTCGTGACCTCATAACAACACTGTCCCATATATAAACTTTCTGCGTAATGCAGGTGAGTATCACAGCAATGGAAGCACTCAATGACACTGTCAAGAATCGGGAAGTTGCTCTCTCACTGCTGAGACATCATGACATGTTCACTTTTCATCACTTATAATACCTCCGTCTAAGTAAGCGTGGTAGTCGCAAGGCTGGGAAGATTCTATGCTTTCACACCTCGCAGGACGCCGAGGTACAATTTGTCTTTATTCTCCCGGGGCCCGTTTCTTGTTCTCCCTACAGCAAGCATAGGTGAAACATTTGTCCACTATGCTCGATGCCTACAGCCGCCTCAGTAACATGGAGACCTCCATCCTCTGCTACGCGAACCGATAACCCAAGTCACAACATGCCATTGCCACGAAGAAGCAACACTGGCCATTTTCGAGCCTTTCCATGATGCCGTTACGAATTTCCTCAGTGCAGTCTTCGAAACCTGGCAACTTGCAGCGTTCTTCATCAGTCACCTTGTAGATTGACCAACCGCACTGTCATCTCGGGCCGCCCGCAGGTACTACTCCATGTGATTGAAGCGCAATCGCCCAGAAGATGTTTTCCTCCTCGATGTGGCCATCGTGAGAACATCCATGCTCTACTGCTCGTCCACCTCTGAGAGTCATGAGAACTCAAACCGCTCCTTGGCCACTCAAGCGGCTTGGGACATCGTTGACACGAGTGGATATACTGGACAGCCTTGCCTCAATTATTAATCGGATTTCGCAACTACAGCCAGCGCACCATGCAGTGTCTTGACATTATCAGGTACTTCCTCGTTGGCCTGCTGACTTCAATGATGAGGACTGTAGGGCAAACAGTGACCGCCGCAAGGAAATATGTGTGACCTGAGCCAATTCACGATCAAAAAGTCCAGTGTGCTTCTTTGCACTGATGTAGACTCCAAGGTACGGGTCATATCTGGTTACACGATGGACATTTCACAAATGACAATCAAATCCTTGCAAGTTCAGGGTGCAATTGTAGCAATACATCTCCTCTCCAGCAACCCGCTTCCTTGTTGTTATCTTTGGTACTCTGGATCCGGACGAAAACTGCTCGTCATTCGTGTGAAGGGCAAATCACACTTAGACATTATAATCTCAGAGCCTGGAAAGAACTGAACATGCACGCGCCATTGACAGTGAAAATAACACGGGTTCAGAGCCTGCGGATCATCGTATGAGGTTAAAATACTTACCTACAGCAGCCCTGCTGTCAGAGCTGTCGTAGAATACAGGGATTCATGATTCCCTCTGCTAGTGATGCCATAAGTAAGAACCAATATATTGCCGTGCAAAATGGCTGCGACTCATAGCTCTGGAGAGCTACCCTGTCGCTTTAAAGAAGCATCAAGATATAACTCTGCGGTGTCCCTGCCTTAGAGTATCCCACAGGTCGAACCGTAGAACGCCCGTTACAT
>LWUH01001085.1:0-18596 GCA_001679825.1 Armillaria fuscipes
TTAGCATCAAAACTAGTTCAAATATCTTTTTTGGTTTCAACGCGCCGAGATTAAAATTCAACAACGGAGTAGGAGAATATACTACAGCAGACATGCTCTTGAGAACATATCCGTAACTTTGGTGTTCGTGGACTTCTCTGTAGAGATATCAGCATTGTCATGAATGGGTATATCCGGATTTACCATTACATGCCCATCTTCGAAAGTGCGTCCTTCGACAACTGAGTAAGCTCCTCGTACTTACGCATCTGCCTGGCTTCTATATTATGAGGCTCGGCTTTCGGAGCTATGCACCACTCTATCGTGCCCGTGCCGGGATTCAGCGCCCCGTCTGTGGTCAGAAAATCTTCGCCCATAATTTCCACCTCACACTCCTTCCTCAGGATGTCAGATCCTCCCTCTGATCCGATATTCCACTCCTGAGCCCAGGCATCCAAAATGAAGAACATCGTAAGCTTGAATCGATACTTCTTCTGATAGAACGCCAATGTCGATCTGGGAGCGACGCTCAGCGTAATCGTCTTGGTCTGAGTATCCGTAGTCTCGTGCGTCGAGAATGTCTTGGTCTCGTTGTTCGTGTACAGCGACAGACCCTTGAATTCGGCTGCGACCGCAACGGATTCGGTGACCTCGGCGCCTTTGGTGACTTTGAGCTCAGTCGTGTACTGAAGGGAGAGCATTTGCGCTGCGGGGGTGTTGTTCTCCCACGACATTTTCGACACCCACTTAGTTTCGATGAAATGAATATCAATGAAGGCATAGAAAGACTCGTAGTGCGGATGATGATAAATGGTAGATCGACCAGATTTGACCATGGTGTCACCGCCGCTGGGCTTGTAAGTCACGTAGTGGGAGAAACTTTTGCTCTGGAGGATCGTGTCAACATCGTAGACCGCAGCGAGTTAGCAGAGACTACCAACTATCATGGTGAATAAGTAGCAAGTCAGTCAAGCACAACAAAAGAGATTCAGCGGATGGTTGGGTCCTGAGGAATACCGTGGCCACGAGGCATCAATACGGGAAGATCATCTGACTTAGGCGCCGCGAAGGCTTTCAAGTCTATTGCTACGATTCAAACTATGCTCCTGTAAGACCTTGGCGGAAGCACGACATACGTATTGGTGGTAGACGTATGAATGGTGGAAATGTCGTTTTAGAGTAACTTTTTCGAAAATTTCGAGCCAAAAGTGAAACTCGACGACGGAATAGAGAATACAACAGTAGACATACTCGTGAGAACATTGTCAGGACATAGATTCTTGTCGACTCCTCTCTGGATGTATCAGCGCTTAGGTTGTCGCTTTTGAGGGTCACATAAATCCTACCTGTCAGGTGGACATTGAAATTAGGATTGAAAGGGATGTTGCGGCCTGTCAGCTCACCACGGGCGCACGATGCCACTGAGGGTACTATCAGGTTCTTGACCTTAATTTGATGTAAGTATCCCCGGGTCTTGCTTAGAGCATTATCCTGGCTCTGTCCCCATAGTTTTCCGGGCCGTTAGCATTGTGCTCCCAGTCCCAATAAGAGGTATCTTGCACTATGTTTCATCGTGGCACTGAAGATAATCATGGTGAAGCCCGAGAGACGAGGTGGCTCCGGGTGACAACGAACGTGGCGGCGCAGAACCAAGAGAAACAGCCCTGTACGACTCAACGTTGGGCGGTGAGGCACCAGGTCGGGCCCCTGACAGATGAGGAACCATGAACATAGAAGCATTGGCAAAATACAGGTTCAGGAGCCCGTATGATTCGTGAATGGAGGAAGAGGCGACCAGTGAGAACTATGCCATCACATTGCAACGACGAGAACATAATACCAGTACGTGCACATTGAGTGTATAATGATTGACCAATGGGCGTTAAAAATCAAGGAAACTTTGGCGTAGAACCCAGACGCGATCGCCGCAGTGTCAGAAGGAAAGAAGAAAAGACGGGTCCTTTCCAGAACGTGAAGAATGTTAGATTTTTTGTCATCACAACATCATTCTGCATACCCCCTAGCGCTCATGAGCACTCTCTGATGGTGAAGAAGCCTAGAAGAACCGCAACATTCGTCCTTGTTCTTGCCCCTGTTCATAGCGCTGCGTTTTGAAGGCTGAAGCCGCGCAATGGCGCAGATTAAGCAATAGTCTGCGAAATGAAGAAGTGACGGTCCATCGTGCGCCATAGTATCTGGATCTCAGTGGGCACCGAGTCCTCAGCTCCAAAATCGCTGTTCAGAATGGGAATGTGCATTCGGCGTTTGTGCTCTATCCGGTCGCACTAGATTTCATGTCGTGACTTGCCTATACTCCAGTGAGTAGTAACAAAAGTAGAAATCAGGACGAAGAGATGTACATTGGCAAGACGAAGGTTGAGGTCAGAACTTGAAGACCGTTTACCGGCGGGTAGAAATGCATCGCCACCGAGATCTTTCTTTTCAGGGATTAGGCTGCAGCGTTTCTAAAAAATCCTTGATGTCTTGATTCAGTGCGTCATACTCCAATCAAAGAGGTCTCTTTTCTGAATAATAAAAGTTTCGGCGTTCTAGCATCTTTGAGTAGGTGGACTGGTATTCACCACGGATTCAGGCTGTTATTAGTTTTAGCTTTACGCCAAAGTACTCAAAAGTCTTTTTGGAATAAGGCTTTGGAGACATGTATACAATACAGGCTAGTTACTTTGAGATAAGTATGGTCAATGACTGTTCCGTGGCCTACGGTTCATTCCGTGCTTCGACAAAGTCTTCTCGTCATGAAAAATATTATTTGACTTCTATTTATACAATGCAGCAAAGGCTACAGATGCCCTCAGCTTGGCATTCCTATCTCTATCGCCAACTTCACCAAGCCACCATTGTAATAATTTTCTAGCCTCGGCTTCCTGCACAAAGCCAAGGCCCCGCTCGATAACGGCCTCCCTGACCTCATCGTCAGTCAAAGCCTGGACGCCCTCCTTTGCCAACCAGGCGTCATCACTCTGCAGGAAAGTCATATGCCAGCCAAGGCGAATCCATGGCCAGGGCCGCGCACCAAAGCCGGAGAGTCCGTACAGGCTATACACGGCCCGCCGGTAGTCACCATCCCAGAAGGGGGCTCGTGCCCTGGCTCGCTCAAGCATCGAGTCCATATCCGTATTCACCTCCCTATCACTGAGATCCTCCTTGCTGAGCGGAAACGGACCATCCTTGAGGACTTCGAGGTACCCATGGGCAGCCCGGAGCATTGGGAGCACCTCCCGGACCCTGTTCACCTTCTTGTCCTGTATCCGCCTGAGCTGCCCAGGGAGGATACACGTTGACGGGAGCATCGTAGGTGCATACAGCACCAACACTGGAATCAGCTCCTCCAGCAGCACCGCCGTGATCAGAAACGGTACCACCTTCAACACGTCCGTCTTCTGCGTCCTCAGCATCCGCCATTCCCTTCGCGTCGCAGGGGTCTCTACTAGATTCCTCTGCCGCCGGAATATCTCCCGTCCACCGCGAAAGTAGAATTTGAGGAGCTCCATCGACGTGTGAATCAGGGATTTGAGAGGGCCTGAGCCGGCGGGTGGAGCTTGAAGGATTCCACGCGTTTGGGCATCGGAGATATCTGCCTTAATAAGCTCTGTAATAGGCGGTTTCGGTTTCGGTTGGCTGGTTAGTGAACGACTGAAAATGAGTGGACGTGCGACAACCCGACACCGGACAGGATGAAAGACTTGCATAAGTTTTTTTTTGGTCACTGTCACGCGTGTGACGATCGTGTTTGGCCGCCGGCAGTCAGTGGCAGTGCACAAACCACTCTGACTCGGACATGTGCCAGTGGTTGTCATTGTGAGTAAGTACGATGAAGTCGATGGAACCCTCGATTGGCATCGTCCAACAGAACAACGACATTTCTCGCATTGCGTACTCCCCTGGGTCATATCATCAGTATTCTCTGACTTTGGCTAGATCTGTACAAGGCATCCCTCGACCACATCACGGTGACTACACGCGTTTTGGAGTGAAAAAAATGAAATGGACCTTAAATCGTGCCCTAATTTACTATGGCAGGCTATATACGCTCAAACGACTCCTTTGACTGAAGTACAATATCGTGACTTGGGTTCAAGACTCTTCGAAGCCCCACGCTCTACGGCTGCCGACCTAGAGACGGAGCCTTCGACGCTTTACAGATTACACTGCGCAGGTCGACGATGTTTGACCCAGACAAATACTCTTCATGCCGCAAATGAAGGCCTCAGCCAGAACGAAGAAGCGCAGAACGCCGATGGTCCGAAGGATGCTGTGTGAGGTACCATCTTTCTCAATGAAATAGGATTTGAAATGGTAAGTATTGCTCATTCTTATTTACATACTACGACAATGCTGAAATATTCCCTGAATGAAGATTTCTGTTCATTTTGAAGCGGTAACCACCTACGAAACCTTGATACACTAGGATAGTAACATCTTCATAGTAGTTCATAGTTCACTCTCGTCTCCATACCTTCTTAGGAAGGAAATCCTGTCTTTCCGGAGCGCAGTGACGACGGCGCAGCGCTCCTACTGCGATCTTGGACAAACCTTCCGGTACCTCGCTCCGTCACCACTCTGAAAATGCAGCCGGATTGTATACGAGGCCCCAGTTCTTTGCTATGTCTTTTTCAAGTCATGAATCAGAATTAAAGACACCGCTGGTACCACATTACTCTTCTCACCCTAATACTCTTCTTCTGACAGCTTCATAGATCAGCTCGAATCTTTTCGATAATAGGACTGACTCCCTACGAGAGTGGTGGCTTTCCCTACGCGTGCGTCAATGGTTTGAAGATAAAGGGTACTTCCTATACCATCCTTTGGTGGTGAATGGAACGTCTTCTGGGTTTTTCGTGCCGTCTATAGACTTCGACCAAGCGGATCAGTCCTGCGACGAGCCCTTTCCCTACGCATATACTAGCGGCCCAAGAGCTAAAGGGGATTACTTATTCGGCGTACCAAAAACGAGAAATGTAACCCTCTCTTTGTTCTTACTAGCGCCCCCTCACTCTTTACCGACAGGGTCGGGTTTTCTACGCGCAAGATTCTGCGGCCCGACATGTTTGCATACGGGCTGTCAAGATGGAAAGCCCTCAGCTGGATATTTACAGATATCTACATCGAATGCAAGATAAAACCAGCTTCTTTGAGGGCATCATACCCATCCTCGAGTTCTTGGAATTGGGCGAATATTGCTTTGTGATTATGCCCCGGTATGCATGCTAGGCATTCTGCAAACTTAGCTCCATCTCATGTCCTGGTTGTACCAGATGGGGACGTGCTTCTTCATGGGAGTGCACATTGCGAAGCGATCTTACCTTCATACATTTCCTGCTAAAGGTATGCTCCCACCATCTTTCAATGCCTTCTTGGAACTCAGTGTCCCTAGGGATTGGCATTTCTGCACGAAAACAATATTGTTCATCGAGTAAGCTTTCTGCCGTTATAATCATCTAAACCTCCCATCATATATTCCCTCAGAACCTGGAGCTAGACAGCATCCTCGCCAACCACATCATAAACCCAAGATTGCCTGCCATGAACGAAGCTCGACGGGACCTTCAGCACGCTGGGAAGCTCGTACCAGCCCTGATGGATTTCGAGTTTGCGATACACTTCGACGCGGATTCATCGACCCGTTTGCTGCCCCGCCGCATGGCTCGGCAAACTTCTGTTCAGCGAGATTTATCTCAAGGCGAGTACCGGTACGACCCCTTCGCATACGACGTAGAAGCCTTGGGATATCTCCTTTGTGCCCAATTCCAAGTGAGAAGTCTCGCCCCATCATGCCCAATTTTCTACTAACCGTGTCGTCTCTCCAGCACCTCACGCCAGTCCTCCCGATGCTCGCGCCCCTCTTGGATCGCATGATCACCCGGGACAAACACAAACGCTTCACCGCCCCCCAGGCCTTCCGGTTCTTCCAGGAAATGGCGGCCAAGCCAGACGTTGCATGGGGACACGGCCTGGACGTGCGTCTGGACGATCTCGTGGGGTTCACGCCAGCCAATCGAGAGCATTATGAGGAATATGATCGCTGGGAGGGGCTTCCGGAGAGTTTTGTGGATGCATATGGTCCGGAGTATAGGGAGCCGCCGTTGCCATGGAGGATCAGGGTCCTTCGTTCAGTTTGTAGGTCGCTGGTAGGGTTTTGGTTTGTTCTCATGATTCGACGCGTGGTGGATGCGATGCCCTTTTTGTTCGGGTACTTAACTCGTTCTCGTAAGTCGACTTCGCCTCACGCTGCGAGGTCATTGGAGGTGTAGGATAGGAATCAAGACAAACACCCACAGGACTCTGTACATTTACCACAAGCGTATAGACTATCATCCATAATTACCAAATGTTAATTAATGCAGTGTTAATACAAATGGAGAGTTAAAAGGCGAAACTACTGTGGAATAATGCTACAAAGCGGTATAAAAAACAGGAAATGACTATACATCACGACATCGTACGTTTTCCCTTCTCATACTCTTCCATCACCCTTTGCTTCACCTTCGTCCTCGGTGCCCTTCTCCCAGTCCATATCTTGACCTGCTCATACCCCTGCTCCAAGAGCAGCTCGATACCCTCCACAACTGCCCACGCAATACCCTTCTCCCTCTTTTCTTGCGCCAACGCCAGCAACTTGGTAATCCTCCTCTCATATGCCAACTCAATCGCCACCCCACCAAGATCGCTCAAATGCTCCAGCCTCAGCCCGACGTCAATAAGCTCTGCATCCCTAACCGATGTCGCCGGGATCGTCGACACAATCATTGTCGGTAGCGGGTGAATCGGGAGGGAGACGTCCAGCCTGTCCAGCACCTTGATCTTCATCAGCGGATCGAGCTTGCAGAACTCCTCTGCAAGTAACTCGGCTCGAGCTCGTGTGCGGTTATAGATGAAGATGTTGATGACGCCAATTTGGTGGAGCGCATAGAGGGCCGCTCGGGACGTACCACCAGCACCAAGGATGAGAGCAGTCGTGCTTGCAGTGACGACATTTGCGGGTGTGAGTGAGCGGAGCAGGCAAATTTTGATTGCTCGCCAGTCTGTATTATCACCACCGAGGACACCGGGTCCGAGGGATGTGACGGTGTTGACAGCTCCGATGATCCTTGCATGCCGCGATACATGTTGCAAATAAGGCATAATCTGTACTTTGAAAGGTATGGTTACACTGGCACCACCAAAGCTAGATGATTTCATGATCTCGTCAAGCTCTTCCGTTGAAGTTGTCTCCTTCAGTTCATACGTGTGCGGAAGCCCTAGCGTAAAAAAAGCGGTATTGTGTATCGTGGGTGACATAGAATGGGCGATAGGATAGCCAAAAACGTAGTACTTCTTCTGGGGTAGCAGTCCAATCAGATATAATAGGGATTGTGCGTCTTTATATGAAATTTGACCGGGTGCCGCCGCTCGAGGAAGCTTGGGATGTGACATGGGAGAAAAGACGGTATTGAGTACTCGGGATATTTTGCCCTAACAAAGAAGAATTACTTTCATACGTTGAATGAATCAATGGAAGACTCACTTCTGGTCCCATGTTGACAGCCAATAACGGGATAGGATTCCTCTCAACGGTGGCTGCAAACTTCCTCAGACTCATGTTGTCCTCAAACACCTTCGCTGTGTTCGCAATTTTAACGATATCCGCACCCCTAGAGACCATTTTATCGTACAACTGCCGTGTCTGCGGGCTAGTCCAGACGAGACTGCCTTTCCAATCTTGGTGCGAAACAATAATGCTGGTATTTCCTTTGTGCTCCACGATGTGAGAAAATATAGAATCTGGGAGAACCATCTCCAAGTCTATATACTCGACGCCAAGAGTGAGGGCATGGAAGAGAATGTTCAGGTGGTTTTGAGGGGTATCCTTCGTACCGACGTCGGGGTATTTGCCGCCCTGCTTGAGGGTACGGAGTGTGAATATGATAGGAAGTGGAGAATGTCGACGCAGAGTTGCAATTTGATATGCAATAAAGGTGGGGTCCTGCGAGAGAAGGAGGTCGGCGCGGACTTCCCATAAGTCTATGCCTAAGGAGATCTCCTCCAGATCGTTAATCGCATCCCTGATATCTTCGTATGTCAGAGCGAGGAAGTATGAGCGGCACCCACGAGGTGTCAAGGGAACCTTATTACAATCCACACCATGTATGAAACGCAACAGTCGGAAAAACTCCTCTTCCACAGGTTTGAGAGCAAAAGTCTGGTCAGGCGTGACGGTTTCTTTCGAGGTATCGGGGGCCGGAGGAATGGGGACAGTAAGCGAGACAAATTCAAAGGAGCAACACTGGCGAAAGTACTTTTCCCGCCGGTCCCAGGCCTCCCTCGAAGTTTCATGTATGTATGGAGGAAAGTGGGTGGATTGGCGGAGATAGCTAAGGACGGCATCCTTCTCCCGCAAGACGTGTATGACGGGACCTGCCTGCCTAAACTTTTGTAGCATAGCACGATTGGCCTCTAGCTCGACGACGCCGCCACCACAAGCGATGACCTTGCCGACGGGGTGCAGGCGCAGGATTTCAGCAAGGATATTCGACTCTGTCTTGCGAAAGGCATCCCATCCATATGTTGCTATGTACTGTGCAATTGGCATGTTTTGCTTCTCAAAGATGGTGTCCGTGTCTAGGAGTTCCCAGGCAAGAGCCTTGGCGGCAATGGTCCCTAACGTGGTCTTGCCGACTGAACGACTTTGAGTACGGGTCAGACGTGAAAACATCAGAATACGCACCGCCTCTCATGCCAATGAGGACTATACTCGCTTTTCTCGAGTAATTCTGTACCGGGGGAGTGAAGGGCGACGAAGCACGCGAAGGACCCAGAGACAACATTGCATCTAATTGGGACGTGACCTTGAAGAGATGAGCGATAAAGAGAAGGAAAGAAAAAGGCTAACTGGTCTTGTCTCTGATTCGTCCGTAGGAGATCTAGTACGTGGATAAGGCTGGTAAGGACCTGAGTCGTGGATCAAATCGCGGACATTCATGGCGGCGGAGGGATGTTTCTCCGATCCGAGCTGGAGGCAGTAAACGGGAGAGCTGTTCTCGAAAGATCAGTGGTTCGCTCGAGCTTAACGGTATCGCATTGTTCGATGTCCAGTTCGTTTTCTTGTCGCGGAGTAAAGCCAACGACCATACCCTTGATGAGCACGGTCCGAACTGCTGACTAAGGTCACATACGTAATACTCATTGAACCTGTTCTTTCCGTTTCCTGCTGCGTTGCCCTTTCACATTGCTCTTCTGTCCACGAACTGGTTCAAATCGAACAGTGAAATGAGGGAACATAATTCAACTCCGCGAATATTCGCGTGTCGTGAATACAGTTAAAGGCTAAACCGCAACCGTATCTCATTCAAAAGGGACAAAACTCGCGTCTGAGTGTAAAGTGACCGCATTACGTTTGCAGCAGCATGTGTGCGCGTAATTACAATTAGCGTGACTAATCGGACGGGTTTCGCGATTAGGTGGCCCCAAGTGGAGACCGAGAGCCCATTTATCGCAGGGCATTCTGTCCATTCACACTTCTGTGTTCATCAAACGAGTATAGCGTCTCAATGAACAGACTGGCTAGTCGTGATCGCCGATGATCAGTGAATAGTAACGGGTACCTGGCTCTGCAGTAGAGTGGACCTAGACACTACACTCGTATGCGGTGAGCCGGGCGAGGCATGGAAGTGAAAAGTAACTGTATACTTCCACCGAAACGAGACGCGCAAGGCACTATCGATGTCCTAGAACATATAGATTTGTTCTGGCCGTGGCTTTAGGACACCCGGAAAGTCGATATGTAAAAACAGCACGGGGACCCGAAATTCACCAACATCAATTAGCATCAACGCCGCTCGTCTTGGTTCCAAGGAAGGAAGAAATTTGTGGCGTACGGTTATGCAAAGGTGCCTGGATAGAGAAAACAGCGTTATTATACAACGGTTACCAAGCTAGACCACCAAAGAATACTTTTAGAAACCAGGCAAGAGTTTTGAGCATCCCTATATCTGGGTACACCACCTCATCTCCTCGCTATTTCCAAGTAACAGAATCGGTCGATGGAGTTCAAGGAACCGATGGGAACGGTTGTACAGTGTCAAGTAGCCAGCTCGAGAAGCCGTTTACATAGATAGATTTCTCATTATAGAAGGTTGTGGTGATATCGGCCAAGTAGAATCCTCAGAACCTGCGATCATCTGGATTTAACGGCTATACGAACAAGCCAAAACATTCCCTTATCAGCATGGTATGAAACAAGCACACGGCCCTTTTATAGCGGACCTTGCTGGAGCCCATTTGGGAAGTAAAGATATACGTACTCAAATTGAAGATTCGGTAAGAATTCAATGCAGAGACTAGTAATTTGCATCAGCATAGGACGAAGTTGGTGCAATGAAATCAGTACCACCCTGACCATCAACAATCGGGACCAAGTCCACACGTGGGTCGGGAAATTTCCGCGGAATTATCATACTTTGAGCGATGATTATCTGCAAATCTGAACTAGACCCATGGTCTGTAAAGCGTTAGGCAACGTTGACCCGTACTCAAAGACGGTTGTTTAATGCATGGAACGATGGCTGCTGCAACTGGTCGATACATAGTAGCAATAAATTGTACCTGATGGTCGTAAGGAACTCGTGAAGAAAAGATGCCCGAGAACGATGCCACTCACCCTTTGTCAATACCTTTGCGTGAATCAGGGACCATCGTAAAGTCCAGACGTGAATACCCTTTCCATATGCTGGTGATAGAGAGGGTGAGATGGGGAGAACTCAGAAGGCCGAGACTTGAGCGCGAGCACCGCAAACGCAGTTTGTTCAAAACGGTGATCGAATCACCGGAACCAGGCATGCAGAGCTTCACAAACACTGGTGCTAACTAGGTAGGCGTTAGGTGTTAGTGAGAATCGTGTATGACTGGCCTGATCTCAGGCCTGTATATGCCCTGCTTGGTGGTGTCGACTTTCGGGAGAAGCTGATAAAGAGTCGGGGGTAATTTCCAGTGCTCCTCGTTCTGAGATCTTCCATGTTGTTCTTGTCAACAATGACAGCTGGAATGCAAACAGGAGGATTGGCAATAATCTCGCGTTCCTACTGGCCCTCAAGTTGTACAACGCCGTGTAGTATTTTTGCCAGCGGTCGCTGCGAGCTCGGCTTGGGAAATAAGTGGAGGGTAGTGAGGTTAGAGTGTCATGGGGCTGGTACCCGTACTCTTGAATCTGGTGCGCCTGATAGTACCATGCCGGCAATGATGTGACGAGATGAGATATGCTAGTTTTCCTGGCTGACTTTGATAGAATATTTCACGGCTTGGTGATTGAAATCATCAGACATAGCTGGCTGTCTTGTAGAGAAATTTAGAATGTTTGACAGTTTTTACTTTTGGCATTATATGGAAAATATATGGTAGGAGTCTGGAGGATAATCAACAAATGGTTCACCAAGGGGAAGACTTCGAAAGGACACCTTACTATATGTATCTTAGGCCTTGCTAGAGTCGACGGTGACGACAGTTCCATCGTCAGCTATAACTTTGAATCGCACTTGCATGGTGAATGTCAGAGCGACATAAACTAAAACTAGATGAAAACGCACAGATTTCGTACGGAATGCCCTTCTCTCTCCTAACGCTGGTAAAATAGACCGTACCAGAGCCTGGGCAAGTATGAAGTGAGAAATTAAAAAAAGTAAAGGGAGAGAAGACACCTTTTGAACCGCGAATCCTGAAACTCAGATCTACATGGCCTTGTAGAATATTGATCTGCAAATTCCAATGAGCACTCCTTCTTGACAAGGTAGGACTCCAGACTCACCGCCCCTAGAACCCTGGGCTCTCCATTAAGCCACCACTCCGGCTGAGGCCTCAGTGCCTCTCCCAGAACCTCCCGCAAGCCCACGTCCTCCCTCGCCGTCCTTAAGACCTGCTTGAACACCGAGCTGGAGATCTTTTGCTGGTTCGTCGCGTAACTATAGAAAACACCCCATGCTGCAACGCCCACTATGCTCACTGCCATGATGGCAGGCCAGCGTCTCTGCATAGATCAGCAAGAGAGATAACGGTTAATTTTGCCCATACCTTTACGCGCGGGAGCTCGCGGAAAGGACGAGGCCGGGAAGTGTCGGAGAACATTTCGACATGTGGAGGTTGTGTCGGTGGCGGGGGTGGCCGTGGAAAGTTTGTGGCGAAGGTACGGTGGAGGCGGGTTCGGAAACAGGCTCTGCTTAGACAAAGGGCCATGATGGCGCAGAAAGAGAACACGGCTATCGGTCCGGGGACCGATTGTACTAATCGTCGGGCTACTTGCTAACGCACGTTCCAACAGCCACCATAGAACACTATGCTGTAACTTCTTTGGACGAAAAGCTACTGAAAATCGATTGAATGTTACTGCTATGATCCACCTGGGCGATTTGTGCTTCTCTTGGCACACAATTGTCGGGGCCGTGAACAAATCTCCTTTCGACTTGTTCACCGTAAGTTTCAAGTTCTTACTAGATATTCTGACTGTTGAACTTTCACTTGATACCCTTCGCAGCTCCAGATCCTACTTACCATGGGACACTTCTCTAGTAAAATGTGATTACTACCCATTGATGCGCTTATACGGTTGTCCGGATATTGCTCGCCAATTTTGGTCGTAAAAACGCAAACTTAGGGTGCTTCACCGGCTTTGTCATGACTTGTTACCCAAACCATACTGCTCCCGGAACTTTTTGTCTCTCTGTCCGAAGAAGCAGTGACCACCAAATGTATAAATCAGCTCACCTTTGCACCTTAGACCGCAGTCTTGCTCCCCATGGGTTTTCTGTACTCTCTCATAATTGCTTTGAGCTTATATTTCGTCTCTCTATTCGTCGGACGTGCGTTTCGGCGCAAAGCGCTTCGAGAGCAAACATGCTTGTTGGATGCCGATAATCTGGGTATCAGATTTGCAGCAGGGAAAATCAAAGGCACCGCTGTTATCTGTGGCGGGAGGTATGTAGTTCACAAGTTTGAATACCTCTGTAATGTTCTCACCGGTCTTGTTTAAAGTGTTGGAGGTCTTATTGCAGCGCGTGTATGTCATGATCATTTTGAACAAGTTATCATTGTCGAACCGGAGGCGTGGCTGAATGATCCCCATCCTCACGATGCCGATTCAAAGAACCAAGAAAACAAACGGTCTCGCGTCATGCAGTACAATTCTTTGCACAGTAAGCCTAGATGTCCTTCTACCCTCTCATCTCAAGGGTGACATTTATCCCGCAGTCCTCCTAGCGATGGGGTACATCGTCCTGTCTAAACTGTTCCCCGATCTTGATAAAGAGTGTAAAGCATCCGGTATAAGGCATGAATAACCTTCACTCTGTCTACGCTCACAGTGTTGACTGTTTCATATAAAGGATTGGACCCAATGATCCTCGCATTTTCGTGTCTGGAAACCGTGTTAACCCCCCGACGGCTGAGTATGGCGGTTCGCTTCCCAAAACCGCATACGCCGGTCGTGCGGGACTCGAAACGCTCATACGCCGTCTCGTTCTTGGCGATACCTACAAGAATATCCGACAAATCACTGGCACTGTCACCGGCATTTCTCGAGATGGAACCAATCCCCAATTCCTCGAATCAGTGACCGTACGGACATCTGAGGGCACCAAAAACATACCTGCCATGCTCGTCGTCGGTAAGACTGATACCGTCACAATACCCCAAAAAACTGCTCTCAGGTTTACTTTCCAGATTGTACGGGCCCAGCAGCAGCAGGCCTCAAGTGGCTGGGTCGGGAAGGGTACGGATTTGCTGACAAGTACACCAAGAATCAACTGCCTCTGGACAAATTGAGAATCAGCTATGATCAAAAGCTTCGCTACTCGACGCTCCAATTCCGCGTTCCTCCCGAACTTGGGAGGAGACTACCAGGCCTTCCGGTGCCATACGATGAATGCGGAGTGATTTACTGCCTTTTCACGGACCCCGCCAAGGACCACCGGGTTATGTATTCCCAGCGCGTGGATGGCGAATTCCGTAAGCAGTGTACTTGGTGACTCCCGAGTGAACTAACGCTGTCTAGTCCAAGTCGCTTTCCTGGCCTGGGGAGAATGTGAGCTTCCGACAACCCTCGAGGAAGTCAAGGCTTGCGCTCGCAGTCTTATTACCCAGAAGCCGATTCCTCAGACGTTCTTTGATATGCTGGACGTATTGAAGGAAGTGGAAGATACTATGACATGTAGCCGACTTGCTTTCCGTGAGCTTTTTGCCAGATTTAAGCGAAAAGTTGGTTGTTAACTTTACATTATAGCTGGATCAAGTTATATCAGATACCAGAAGGCGGTTAATCTACCGTCTAATTGGATAGCTCTTGGTGATAGCGTCATGAGAGTCAATCCCATATACGGGTACGTCTATCAAATCAGCCTCCATCCTTTTGCAGTCGGAAATATTGACAGTGGGAATGACAGGCAAGGATGTACGAAAGCATTCTTCGGCCCACTTTGTCTAAACACACTGCTCCAAAACTTGACCACTATTCCCCGGGATTTTTCCAAGAAGTACTTTGACATGCACGCAGCCAAGATTGAACCACTTTGGTGAGTTAAAATCGTTGTGTGTATAATGGACAGAGTCTGAAAACAACGCTAACTAGGTATGCGACCAAAACAGGCGGTAAGCACACAGTATAACTGTCATTTTCATAGCTGACTCGGACTTTGATTCTTAGATTATGCTTATCCAACTACGATCCCGGTCGTCGGGGAGACGTTAGCTAAAGGCTCCTGGATCCGTTGGTACATGAAGAAGCTCTATACCGTAGCTCTCAATGTGAGTTCAACACATTTGAATCAGTTTATTCAGGCTGTGACGCAGTCAACAGGATGCCCAAGCCGGATCAGCGCTTTGGCACTCTAGAGTACTTCTTGCTCCTTCGACTGATACTTTCCAATTAGGCCTCGTAGTCAAAGTTCTTTGGTGTGTTGTCAAAAATTGGCAGGCATGAAATTGGTCATACTATCTAGATTTCCTTACAATGCATACACCCGCTTTGCCGGGAATTGCATGGATACATATTTCATAGAAGTTGTCTCGCAAATACAACACGATACATCATCAACAATTAGGTCATTATAAAGTACAGGAGCTGATAAGGATACGAAAAACAAACATCTACTCATATGACGTGCCATTAAGCCCCCTTCTCTCCTTCTTCTGGGGCGTCCGATAAGCTTTCAATGTCTCCAGCACACGGGGAATCACGTCCTTATGGACATCCTTTCCCCACAAAATGTCCAGGTGCTCATATCCCTCTAACTTCTTGACAATAACATGCTTCGGTAGCTGCTTGACCATGGCGTCAATATCAACCAAACTGTCCTGGTCTCCATACAGCAGTACGATGGGAGTCACAATGTTCTTCGTAGGAAACCTTGCAGGCCTGTACGTGCGCATCGTTGTCCTCGTCACTGGCGACATACTTGACAGATCGTCGTCATACATCAGGAATGCACCAGTCCGCATGATCTGGAACCAGTGCACCACAGCTTTGACAGAGGCGAAAGAGTACAAATGGGCATAAGCGCATATCTTCTGGTACTGCGAAATGTTGTGACTATGCCAGTTGAATAAGACGACGAGTGACGTGTCGATCACGGAGGCAAAGATTGGAGGATAAAGGATAGCCTGCCACATCGTTGCTGAGGAGAGGATAGATTTACGGCCGAAGAAGAGGTAGACGAGGGTCGGTCTGCGAGGGGGTAAATACGATAAAAGGAAAGCATGCGTGAACTCCAACGTACGAGGCTTTCATGAGACCATCTACAATAGGCTGCGCAAGGCCAGCAGGACTGACAGCGGGAGCAAGAGCGATAAAGACGTTGACTTTTTCGTTCAGCTGAGGATGTATACTGAGAGCAGCGAATGCTTGTGCGGTGCCTTGACTGAAGCCGATGTAACTAAGCTTTGAGGACTTGGTGATATCTAGAATGTAATGAATGGAATCAGGAATGTCATGCCAGGCGAAGTCATCGATACTACAAGCGAATGAACAAGGATGTTGGTGCAAAAACAGGATACATACCTGAAGTCCCAAAACTTTGTGGAGTTCGGATTGTGGTGTATTGATTTCTTGGAGTATTTATTGCCTCTGAACGTGACTGAGTGACGCACCTATCAGAGTGGCGAAGATGCTCACCGATTGTTGCCCAGCCAAACGTCGTAACCATTCTCAACGAGAGTGAATGGAAGACAACGTTCGGCGTCAGTGAGACAGACCCAGACTTCGCTATTCATCAGGAGACCATGATGGAGATACACAACAGGCTTTCCTGTGCTCGTTCCTGGTCTCGCATTTTGTTGTCCTGCTTTCGAAGGCAGACGATGGAGGCCGAGCAGATATCCGTCCTTTGTCAGCACGACATGTTCCTCTGGTGTATATCCATAAATGTCGCAGAGCTCCCAGAAATCTCTGGCATGCAGGATGCGATCTGAAGCTTTCTTCTCCGGAGTCTTGCCTTTGGGAGGTCCGACTGTATAGTTGAAAAGAGCTCGCGAACGCCGGTAGAACCAATTGATGACGGGTTTTGGAAGGAAAAGAATGATTAGACGAAGGAGATTTTCAAAAGTGAGGAATAAAAACCCGAGAACAAGGGCGGTATACTCCAGCAGAGATAGACGGCTGATGAATGGAACGCGAACCATACCCAAGTCGGTGTATGGTACGGTAAGAGGGAAAGGGAGAAATGAGACCACTCAGTTATCACATGGAAAGGGTTCGCAGGATCGGACCGAAACCCAGAACGCGACGCCTCGTTCATGCACTGATATACTAGATTTTCCCCTTTGTACATATATGGAGTCAGACAGCAAAATGGGAGATAATCAATGATATATCGGTACAGTACGCGCCAAAATGAAATGGTTGTATAACTTTGCGAAGATGAAGGCATCTAAATTGTACCAACTTGGATTAACATCAGATACCCAGCTTGTCCCTCTTCATCTTCTTCACCCAAGCATCGACCTCCTCTTTCTCAATCGAAATGCTATGCGCCGATGCGAGATGCCTCCGAATGTCATAAGCTCTGCTGAACACGTAATCGCAATTTTCTGTACCCAGAATACCCTGATACGGTAACCCGACCTCCTGCATTCGAGGGTAGGGACATGAAAGTACATTTGGAGCCGTGGCCAATTTCTTCCTCGCCTGCTGCTTGTAAAAATTGCCTGTAACGATGTCAATATCAAATTCGGCTGTCTCTTCTTCCGAAGACGACGACGACTCTTCGCGTTCGGAGAGACACTCTTCATCAGAGGTGGCATGCACTTTGGCCAAGTGGCGCTGAAGGAGGTGCTTATATCCAAAGGCGCGCTTGCAGTCGTCATGCGGACATATGTGGTCTCTTCTGCAGAGATGGGTAACATTGTGATGTGTCGTTAAAGCTTGTTTCTGAGATGAGGCGTTAGGTATGGGGTTGCACACTCCGAAAAGCAGATACGTACGGATTTGAAGTCTTTTCCACAATGCTCGACATCGCATTTCCAGTCCCGGCCAAACTCTCCACCACGTCGCCTCTTGCTAGGTGGTTCGTTTGCTTCCAGTCGAGCTTCGGCTTCCCGGTCTAGATGGAGTTTCTCGTGTGCTCTCAAGCCGTGCTGAGTAGAAAATGTTTTGCCGTTGCAAGAGGGATGGACACAGGTTGGAGGATGCGCAGTGTGGATATGGCGTTGCAGAGAAGACCACGTAGAATAATATGTAGGTGATTGGCCTGGAGCGGCGAGGCAATTCTGATGTACACATGTATACCGTTTGTCTGCGGGAAGATTTAGGCAGGGAGCATTGTAAACCTTACAAGAAACTCACCGTCGTGGACCTTGCTATGGGCCTGTAAATGCCGTTTGGTGTCAAAAGATTTCGCACAACCTTGATGAGTGCATTGAAAGGGTTTCGTTCCAGGGGGTGCATGTGCAGTACAGATGTGTGTTCGCAGATGATTGTGCTTCAAAAATACTTCATCGCAACCCGGTTCAGAACACTAAATAGAGTTGTCAAAACAGCTCAAGAGAATATAAGGTGTACTCACAGTAAACTTCTTAGCACCGTTATGCCAAGCTGTATGTGCACGAAGATGCTGACTAGTCCAAAACCGTTTGCCGCAATTTGGCAGTTCGCATACCAGAGGTCTTGACGACTCGGGTAGGTGGCTTCGAGCATGGGCTTGTAAATGGCTATCTCTAAAAAAGGATTTATTACATGTGACACAGACGAACGGGCGCTGAATCCAAAAAAATTAATGCATGGAGGACGAGTTCAGAACTGAAAGACGGACCTGCCCTGTATGTGAGCGTTCGTGTTCCTCCAGACGCGAGGGCTTGGTATATCCCTTGTCGCAGCCATCAAATGTGCACCTATATCTTTTCTTTGTGTCGCTAGCTAGCACTCCATTGATTAAAATAGGCTTGGAAATAATATCAAATTTGTTCGTCGACAGCTCATATTCCGAGTCTGTCTGGCCCGGTTCTGGACTAGAAGCAAGATGAAGGACAAGATTTGTTGTCTGATGACGCTTGCGCTTCCCTAGTTGAGTCGATTGGACAAGAGTCTCTGTCATCGTGGCAGTCGAGTAAGCGCACAATTTTTTTGTTGTCGGAAGCTCTTGACA